>LZPO01087677.1:20385-36312 GCA_001675575.1 Neotoma lepida | reverse complement strand
TTTGTTTTGTGTGTGTTTTGAGAGAAAGAACATGAAGTTGGGTGGGTAGGGAAGTGGGGAGGATCTGGGGGAGGNGAAAGAATATCCAAATATATTGTATGCAAAAAAAATTTAATGAAGAAAAAAGAAAAGAAAAATTCCCACAGTCTATCCATATGTTGTTGGTCACCATAAACATCATCAGCCTAATACAACAGTGGGAAATCAAAGGACTGAAACAGCTTTATTATCCTATGTCAGGAAGTTTTATTTTTAAATCAGTGGTTCTCAACCTTCCTAATGCTGTGACCCTTTAATGTAGTTTCTCATGTTGTGGTGACCCCCCAACCATAAAATTATTTTTGTTGCTACTTCATAACTGTAGTTTTGCTACTGTTATGAATCATAATGTAAATATCTGTGTTTTCTGGTCTTAGGAGATCTCTGTGAAAGGCTCATTTGACCCTCCCCCCACCCCCGCAGGGGTTGCGACCCACAGGTTGAGAGCACCTGCTTTAAATTGAGGTTTTTTTAATATATATAAAACATCAATGGAAATGGAAATGGAAACTATCTTGACAAAACTTTAAGTTTATTGCAACAAGTGACATTTTAGCACTGCTGTGAGCAAACAATATCTTTTCTAGAACAAACAACTAAAAAAATATACCTGAAGAAAAAGACTCACAACCAGCCATGGAAATGGCACACAAAGTAGGGACTGTCTCTGCACAATGAACCAAAAAGATTTTTAACATGAAAACAGGAACACTGTTGAAAGCAGAACTCAAACAGAAACAAAGACAGGACCTGTCTATAAGGTAAACTAGCTCTTCCTCTTATAAAAACAAGACATAAATGTGCTGTGAACCGGCACTGGCAAGCTCTGGTCCACACAGTGAGCAGTGAGTGAGTGCAGTGGTGGGTACTAATAGGCAAGGGGCCAGAAAGGAGACCCTATGAGCCCTGCATTGAATGGTGTTGTTCTTCTATTAGCTCCTGTGGGCATCTATTACTTAAATAACAGGTGTACTCTCCATTCAGAGGACTAACAGTGACTCAAGATAAAGGGGAAACAGCCATTCTCTGATCAGCACCAACTGAGGCATAATTTATATTTATGCAAGAAATTCATAAGTCTGGTCTGGAAATATAAAATAGCCATTTCATTAAATTAAAAAAAGAAATCCAGTGCAATCTTAGCCTGAAGCTTAAATCACAAAGTACTAAGGAATACTGAACGTGGGTGGAAAGGGTTAGAATCCACGTCCATGTGTGAAGACTAACATGACACCCTGGTGCCTCTATAGCCGTTTCTTCAAAAACCAAGTACTTAAAACAGGATCTTCTTAGAGCATTTTCTCACCTTGATATTTAAGTCTTTGTTCTAAAGATGATATTCAATTATCTAATAGTCATTGTCAGTCTTATACCAACAGTCTACAATACATTAAGAATGAATATCTAAAATAATGCTAAGTCATCACTTGCAAAAGTGTTTGCTGTTAGATGACTCGCAGTCTCTGTATTAACGTAATGGAGGCAAGGCTGGGAGCACTCTGGGCTCAAGCCCCAGCACCACTCAAAACACAGAATCTTTATCACACCAACAAATCTAGAGGAAACTGTCACTAAGAAAAATTTTCCATATACTAGTGTTATTTTTATCAAAATCTCAATTGTTCAATTTTACCAATAAAAACTGGAGCCAGATGCTGGGGTGAAAGCCTGCTAGCTTAGAGAGGAAGAGAAAGCACCCAGCTGACTTTCGTCCTCTGCCCTTGTCCCAGAAGCCTCTCTTCTCCTACCATCTCAAACAAGTCTCTTTAAACCCAATGTCCCTCCCTTCTACTCCCTGTGTCTCTCTATCCATCCTCCTGACATCCTCTTACTTTCTATGGTCTTTGCTTAATAATTTTATGTTCACTTCTTGTCAACTGGTTGCTTGCCCTGCCTCTTGACCTGTGGTTGACTTTATTTAATCCTGTTTACAATATTCAAGCAGAAAGCTCTTGGATTAAAGGTGTGTGCTAGGANTGAGCCACACAACTAGAAACAGGTTTTTCCAGTAAATACCACAATCTAGGGGTTCACAGTGTGATTAACTATCCTGGAACATCTAGTTCTTAATTATTTCTGAAGTTTTCATAAAATAGTCAATGAAATGGACTTTTAAGGTAGTGCTGTTACCTCTAGCGGGGAGGAGAAAATTTGCGCAGGCTGAGTGGGCGAATGTACCACAGCCCTTTCCAGACCTGGAGCTAGGGCCACCTTTACCAATGTCTGCCCTGTCTGCTTCCCAGTCAGTGAGGCAAAGAGAAGAATCTTTTTTAGTTCAGTATATACCTCCTAATCCTCCAATACAAGTTCAATGTATCCTTGAAGTTTACAAATCAAGAAATATAAAAATTTAAACATTTTCTCTTCTCTACACTACTCACTTTCACAAGTACCAGTAAACGCTCAAGTCAAATATTGTGCAACAGTTTCCTCAAGTGGAAACATTCTACCCTGCTCCTTAAGCCAAAGGTAAACAACTCAAACTAGCTTCAGGAAGTCCCTGAAACTGACCAGATTCAGTAGGCCCCTCCCGTCGCTGCCAGAGTAAGCATTAAACACTGAGAGTCCCCCTCACAAGGAGCTGAGCTGCAAGGAAGACTCAGAAAAAAAGATTCAAACAACTCCAGACTAGACCAGCTGCCTCAAAGAAGCAGATAGCAGCAGAGCTGCCTGGAAGAGGTTTAGACTAACTGAGGCATCTGGAAAAGGCACTCTCCAATCTGTTGAGCTGCCTGCAGGCTGTGCAGTGAGCTCCAAGTTCCCAGATTTTTGTGAGCTGTCACCCATGATGGGGTGGGCTTTGGTCATGCAGCTTTGAATCATTTCTGCTCCTGTAAGTAACCTCTCACCCATATTCTGTAAGTAACCCCAATAAATTCATTGATTCTCCAAAGCTGGACTTTAGTGCTATCTGTACCTTGGTCTGTTGTGGAATTCCTACTTGGGGTGAGTAGATGGATGTACTGCATCTCCCCAGGAAACATTTTGTCACACAACTTCTACTAACAGGAGAACCAGCTGAGCACTGTGTGTGTAGCATCAGTGGAAGCCCAACCAGTGTCCATATATACCCCAAAAGGTTGGGATGTCGGGGATCTCAGTCTGGGGGAGGGGGGCATTCCAGACCCTGACCCGCTGAGAAAGCCCACCAAGCAGTGGCCCCTTTCCTGAGAAAGCCCACCAAATGTCAGCCCCTCCTTGGGGATTAGGAGGTGTAGCCTTGTTGGTGGAAGCATATCTATTGGGTGGGCTTTGAGGTTTCTGTCTCTCTCTCATCAGGACGTAAAGCTCTCAGCTACTGCTCCAGTACCATGCCTGTCTGCTTCCCACTATGATGATCAGGGACTTACCCTCTAAGACTGTGGGCAAGCCCCCAATTCCAATTATATTTTCTTTTGTAAGAGTTTCCTTGGTCATGGTGTCTTTTCACAGCATTAGAACAATAAGAACTAAGGTAAGAGAATGGAGACGCTGGCCACCAAGACTTGCAACCTGAGTTCCATCCCTGGAACCCACATGGTAGGAGAGAACCAATTTTTCAAGTTGTCCTTTGATCTCCAGGTGCTAAGCTTTCATTTCCTCTAGTAATAATATCCTTAAAAACATCATGAGGTTTTTTTTCCTTCTAACAGCAGATAAAATTCTATTTGTACAATTGAAAAATAAAGGTGAAGATTACAAATTACTCTAATTTCATATTGATAAGAACTTTGTTTCACAAAAACATTACATAAATTTCTGAAAACTAGAATTGCTTTTTTACATCAAATTCTAGCACCATGATGCAAATTAAACACGAAATCAAGACCAATAGCAAATTTCACACAGGACTGAGGAAAGGTAACAGCATTTCAAATTAAACCAAGGAGACAAGTGCTTCCTCTGAAGTGTATGGAATGATGCCATGGCAGCCTAAGGAACGCAGCCAATTACAAAGATGTTCTGAATAGGGATTGGTAACCAAAAACAACTAATTAAAAACTAAATTATACAACTTGAACAGCATCTTAAGGAAAAAATCTTAGCTAAACATGGGAACAAGGCCAGAAAGAACCAGCTTCAGATGGTACCACAAACAATAGCTACAAAGCTAGACAGTGTCTAAAAATTACTCCAAACCCTAAATCCAACATTGGGCTTTTCAATGGACCTGGCTAGTAGGCAGGCTCTCCATCAAACCTGTCTGGGGCTACCACAGACATCCATTTACTGCTCATCATCAATAGGCCACACACACACATACTCACTTTCTTTCCATCCAAATGACATTAGCATTTCATTGCCTGGACTAATTTCCCCATGGTTCTTAAAAAGAACAAGTATTCAAGGCTTTAATAAACAAAGAATTCAAAGAAAGTAAAATGCATATATTTAAGTAAATACTGGACTTTTTTCTTCTAGTTACAAATGACAAGAAGCACAGGAGTGTGTACTTTGTTTCAGGTCTAAATTTTTCATTTAAGAACAGGAAACCTGTTGCTCAGGAATACTCATAGCTCTTTAATAACCAAACACTTCATTCTTATTTCCTGGAATTTGACACATAGACTCACAGATCTCACATGCCTGCAAGATGTGACCTCAACACAAACATGACCAATCAGAATTCATATTCTTTAAGATGAAAGAAATTCTGCTGATAGTCTTGATTCAGCAATTTTATAATTAATTTTGCTCAAATATCCACTGACCTTAGGTTTTAATAAACATTTTCCACTGCAGAGACTGCAGTCAACAGTTACTAATGCTCACACTATATCCGGCCAGGCAAGTGCAGTACCAGTATCTCTCAGTCAGCATGTGCTTCCCCCTGCCCAAAAGAAGAACAGCTGCTACTCACTGGAAATCTTTGGGGTCCCACAGCAGGCCTCGGCTGGCTCGGAACTGGCAGCAAGGGCACTGTAAGAAAACACCTTGCATTACAATCACTTGGCATCAGACTGGCTGGGAGGAAGACAACACATGAGATCTTAACACAAAGCATACACTACATATACTGGGCACACAGTAACGTTAAGTTTAGACTTTACCTATACACACTTGGTACTTTTAAAAATCTCATAAAAGGAAAGGGGAAGCTTATTTTGGCCCCAGAATAAAACGGTCCAATATGAAGCTTAAGTTCTAACAGAGAATTATTATTTAGAATTAAAATATTTTTACAACAAAAGATAATTTTCTTTTGAAATAAAGACCTAGTTTCAGTGGGATGTGACATGGTAGGGTACACTTGTAATCCCACCATTCAGGAAGCCTGAAGAAGAAAGACTGTTGCAAGTTTGAGGCCAGTCTAGGCTACACAGTGAGCTTAAGACCAGCCTGGGTTAACACAGCGAGACTCTCCCCAGTTACACACACATTGAAATGTGAATGTGTGTGTGAGAGAGAGAGAGGGAGAGAGAGACAGAGACAGAGACAGAGAGACACACAGGCAGGCAGGCAGAGAGAGAAGACAGAGAGAGAAGACAGAGAGAGGAGACAGAGAGAGAGAGGAGAGGGGAAAGAGAGGGGCAGGAAAAAGAGGAAGAAAAAGAGGAAGGGTAGAATGATGCTCATGTAGCCTTACAGAGAATGACAAGGAAGCAAAGTACTATGCTGATACTTGCAGGTTGGTTTTGTTTTCAAAGAGGTCAAATTCTCACCAGTCTACTACATCAAGAAGTCCACTTGTTTTAAGAGGTTATCTCATGGTAGCAAAGAAGTGAGGGCTAAGCCCTTAGGGCTAAAGCATGTATTGCTCCCTTTGAAATGTGCCACACACTATACTGATCTCACTGACCTGGATTTGGAAAAACACACCACTGCTGTGTTGTGGGAGCTTGCAGTCAAACATGGTGCTAGATGCACCCAGGAAAACTCCCATGAGCACCTTAAATGCGATGCATTTGGAGAGGTCTTTAAAGAGGTCCGAATGGTGAGTACTAATCCAACCTAACCAGCATCCTGGAGAAAAGGAGAAATGCAAACACATGCTCACAGAAAGACCATGTGAGAACATGGAGAAGAACTGAGCCTAGGGGAATCAGCCTGCCCGAGCCTATACCTCTTGGTAGTGCTTGTTACAGCAGCCTCAGCAAACTAATAATAATCAAAGTTTTAATACAGCACAACTTTAAGAGGACTCTGGGAAATGAGAAATATAGACACAAAAATGCACCTGAAGAAACAATCCAATCACTTTAAAATAGTGACTCACCAAACTTTTATTTTCTACAGTTACAAAATGAATCCCACACATTAAACTGTATCATGGCTAGTATAATTAACATCATACTTTACAGGCTCAATGTTAACTGATCATGTGGACCATCTCACTATCTGATCAAAAGCAAATGTAACGGAAACTTTCTTTTACAGAATGTCAAACTAGCAGAAGTCCAAGCCTCTCTGAGTCTATTCCAACATAAGACTTCCTGTAAGAAGACACACAGCAACCAGGCATCTAAGAGGAAAGAACAAGCTATATTAGAGAGGAAAAAAAAAGAGTATTCTCATCTCAGAAGATTGTAATGAAGATGAAGAAAAAAGAATGGCATATTTAACAACAGCTGGACAATATTTTTAAATCAAGTACCAAATATAAAACACCTAGCTCCTCTACCAAACAAACCATTTATAGGACCTAAACAATTCCAACACAGTGCAGTAAGAATCGGGAGATGAGAGCTGATTCTAATGAATGGGTTTGTTAATATGACCTCTGCCGAGCTGGCAACATTGACAAAGTCTCTACCCTCTTTCTTCAAGAAATAAATGGTGCACACATCTCACAGGAGCAGAGCAGAACATGGGAGCAGGTGTGTTCCAGCTCAATCCAGAGAGCAGTAGGATCAAGAAAGACCCAACCCCTTGAATACACCACATGAAGCAGAAGAAAACTTAAAACTTTTGATGTTTCCACCAGTTTAGTTAAACCTTGAACCTGAAAATTTGGTATTTAGTATTTATGTAGACTCTTAGCATCCTGTGTATCTAACAGAAGACATTTTCAATTTATTACAATTGTAAAGATGGATTATCTGGAGAACAACTTAAGCTTCCATCAAACTCATTTAATTATATTACAATGGAGCAGTCTTTCATCCTCAGAAAGAAAACAGACTAATCTAAAAAAGATGTATAAGGGCTTGGAACTCTATCTCAGTGGAAAAGCACTTACCTAGCATTGGGGAGGCTCTGAGTTCCAGCACCATGTGTATACACACATATTCATACAATTACTCAGTAAACTGTTTATATGCTAATTATGAAAAGATTTTCAGGGGGAATGTAGAGATAATTCAGTGGTTAAGAGTGAATACTATGGCCAGGTGGTGGTGGCAGCGCACACCTTTAATCCCAGCACTCGGGAGGCAGAGACAGGTGGATCACTGTGAGTTCAAGGCCAGCCTGGTCTACAAAGTGAGTTCCAGGACAGGCTCCAAAGCTACAGAGAAACCTGTCTCAAAAAAACAAAAAACAAAAAACAAAAACAAACAAACAAACAAAAAAATGCATACTACTCTTAAAGAGAATTCAAATTCATAGCCTCACATTGAACAGCTCACAACCACCTGTAATTCCAGCTCAAGGGATCCAACACCTTTTGGCCTCAATGGGCACCTCCATACATATGCGCACACCCCTACACAGATACATATATACACATAACTAAAAATAAATTTATCTAGGCATAGAGATAAATGCCTTTAATTCTAGCACTCATAAAGTAGAGGCAGGCAGATCTCTGAATCTGAAGCTAGCCTAGTCTACATAGTTAGTTCCAGGCCAACCAAGGCTACATACTGAGAACCTGGATGGATGGATGGATGGATGGATGGATGGATGGATGGATGGACGGACGGACGGACGGACGGACTGGATGGACATAATCTTTTTATTGTTTGTTTGTTTGTCTTGAAACGGGGTCTTACTATGTAGCTCTGGCTGTCCTGAAACTATATAGACCAGGCTGGCACCAAACTCATAGAGATCCACCTGCCTTCCAAGTGCTGGGATTAAAGGCATACACTTTAAAAAGACTTTTAAGTGTACTTAGCTGTTAAGACTCAGAAGTACTAGTTTAATCTGTACTTTGCATGTATAGGCACTCAGCCTCTCCCAAGAATTGGAGCTTCAATTTAAGCTTATTTACAAAGTACTAAAGGATCAAATACTGCTAGGACCTTGTATGTGTCCAGTAAGAATAAGGTTTTCTTCTCTCTGGCATCAGATACATGAAAGGCAAGGGTGACCTTAAGGAGCTTCAAATGGACTCAACATTTACTGAGTCACTCAAGCTCCTGGATGCAGGACCTGCAGTACTTCCCCAGTCTGATGACTTCTAGCAAGTGACACCACTTGGCCTAGAGAACATTGCAGGACCTCTTTACAGCTTTACTATTTTCCCATACTATCATTTCTATTAGGCTGAAGAAAATTATGTATCTTAGCAGCCACCAGTTTTCCACTGAAATTTACAAGGAAATGCCTAATTAACTGTTGCTGGTATAGGGCAACTATTGAGAAATTCAATTTAGGGACACTGAGAAGACATGTTGGGGCTGGAAGGATGTCTCAGAGATGAAAGTGTGGGAACTAGAATTTAGATCCCTAGCACTTGCAGAAATGTCACATGGGAATGTAAACCCAGCTGCAATCGCAGCACTGGGAAGGCAAAGATGGGGAACGCCCAGAATAAGCTAGCAACTGACTAGCCAAACTGGAGAGCTCCAGGTTTGGTAAGGGACCCTGTGCTTTCTCTCTCAACTTGTGAAATTTCTCTACCTCCTGAGCTCACTATAAAGAATCACTAACACTATCCCTTTCTCAGGAGCCCCAAAGTGACAAGGATTCCTCCCATTCTTCCTGACAGGTGCGCTCTTTCCCAATCCCACTGCTGTCTCAAACCCAGACCCAAACCTCAGGCCACCTAAAGCTCCTCCTCTACTTTATAAATCAATTCCTGAGTCGTTGCCACCATCCTCATAACTCTGTCCCAATCCCACTGCCACTTCTGCAAGAAGGCACCTTCCTTTCCATGCAACACTCAGCTCTCCATCATCTCTCTCCTTCCAGGACCAATTTCAATAATTATCTCCTCCTCTGGTGTTTTCTCTTCACAGGACCCATCAGTTTCAGGTCTGGCTTATCCACTACTATGTGAACACAGCTGTCCATGCTACACCCAGAATAAGAGGCAAGCATAGCCAGTTACTCACAACATCATGCCAACTCCCATCTCCAGTCATCTCTTCCAAATTTGGATCTTATCCTTGTCCTGCTCCCACAACATGGCTTCAAGACTTCTCTCCTCGCTTTCCCACATATTCTACCCCTAACTTGCTCACTAAGAAAACTTGGGCCATCACAAGGACTTATCTAAGATTCTGCCTCCTACCACCATACACGCAGGGCCACCTTCTGCAGTCACACTGCTGCCCCTGGCCCCATGTCTATAAGTTCCCCATCCCTACTCCTGGCACACAGGGTCCTGCCAGGATAAGGTTCCCTCTCAACTAGATCAATGATTCCCCCCCCTGTGCAGCTAGTTCTTCCCTCTAAGTGTGGGATGTGACTCTCCCTGCTTTAACCTTAATCAAGCCTGCTTCCCCTTCCCCAACAACTTTGTTTCACTATGGAAAGAAACACTATGGAAAGAAAGCCTGTCAGCACACATCAGGACCTACCCATTCTGAGCAAAATTTAGTCAGGCTCCTTCCTACCACTTCCATTTCACAAGCCACTAGCAGAACTGAGGTCTTCCTACAGCCCAGGGCAATCAACTGCCTACCCAGCAGCTCAGCTCCTCAGCTCCCATTTGCCCCTAGAAGCTCTATCAAATTCTCTTGCTCCCATTTACAACTCCAGTACACCCCAGATCTTCTCTATCTACCTACACCTCCACTAGTGCTCTAGACCAGTGGTTCTCAACCTTCCTATAATACAGCTCCTTATGCTGTGGTGAGCCCCCCAACTATAAAATTATTTTTGTTGCTACTTCATAACTGTAATTTTGTTACTGTTATGAATCTTAATGTAAATATCTGGTCCTAGGCAACCCCTGTGAAAGAGCTGTTTGATCCCCTCGAAGGGGTCAGGACCCACAATTGAGAATCACTGTTCTAGACCTTCTATACACCAGCAATGGTCAACTTGAACCATTAGCCCAGATCATCTGAACTTGCTCAATTGCTGACTAGTCACCATCACCCTCCCAGACACCCAGGCTCCCTCCCCTATTCTTCCAATCCACCTGCATCACATGCAGCCTCTCACTGTCTCTGCTGCATTCTCCTCTGACCCCTGGCTGGACACACACTTTTCCCCAGGTGTCCCACAGCCTTCCCACAAACACAGCAGCAAGATGATCCTTGACCATATTGGAGCAAAAGGCCCCGTAGATCCTGACAATGAATTTTAAGTCATCATAAATAGGTTTACACACATCCTTATTAATCAAAATAGGGACTATCATAATCAACACGTTTTTTGCATGAGTCTATCCATGCTTCAAGATTCAAAAACTTTCAGAAACACTTTCTGCATCTTGCAGATTATAGAAAAAAATTTCCCTGCAAAAAGTCATTGTGATGCTGGAATTCAATTGGGGTGAAGTCAGGAGAATACGGCAGATGACTCAAAACTTCATAGGTTAATTTATTCAACTTTGGAGCCACTGGTTGTACAGTATAAAATCATTATGGTAAAGAACTGGGCCTTTCCCACTGGACAGTGCAGCTGTAAGCACTGGGTTTTCAGTGTACCTTATCATTTGTTGGCACATGTCTCAGGTAAATGGTTTCACTGAGGCTCAGAAGCTGTAATGGAGCAGATGGCCACAGACAGAGAGCAAACAATGATTATAACCTTTGCTGGGGAGTACTCTACTGCGCCTTCCGGGTCCAACCACTGAGCTGGTCTTCAAGAGCTATCATGTACTATGCACCTTTCACCTCATCATACTCTAATCAAGAAATAGTTTGTTGTTGCTGAATAGAATTGAGACAAAGTGATGCTATTTTTGATTTTCAGTCAGCTCATGAGGCACCCACCTATGGAGCCTTTTCACCTTTCCAAGTTGTGTCAAATGCTAAATGACTGTTGAGCAGCCACACTGAGCTCTAAGAACACCCACTTCAACAATTGTTCTGTCATCATTGTAACTGTGATGTCTGATGCTTTGCCCTGTCTTGATCACCACCACACTTTGTAGTCACTAGTGGCTTTCTNCGCCAAATGTGGTGTTGTTTCCAACTGTCTCCACAGTGCCTATTTTTAACTCAGGCAAGAGAATCACTACAAGTTTTTTTGGTCTAAAATCATTTCCATAGAATAAGGATCAAATATGTAGTAAGAAGTTACTAGCAAAACAAAACAAAACAAAACAGCAAAAAAAAAAAAGTGCAGTAAAATGATGAATAAACAGAAGCTCTCTGCTATCAAATGGCAGTTTCAGCTATGTGAGAACCGCAATTCTTTTTTGCTCCATCTTAATATACTATAACCCAGGCACTCCTCCTAGTAAAAAATAAGTCTTACAGTGGCCCAGACAAGCAGAACCCTGTGTCACTTCCCCCCTTTTGTCACCCCACAAAGTGTTGGTCATCTCCCTTAATTACTTCCAACTCAAGACTTGGGCTCACTTTCAACGGCCTCCTAATCGTGACCACCTTCCCTGACAAGCCACTCCTTCTCTTTCTGAACACGCTGANAACTAACCCGCTCAGTGAACCCTCAGATAGCTGGATCCACTCCCTTTCCAAACTCTGCTCTACTCTTCCTCTTCCTCNGGATCTCCACACAAGCACTATTTCCCAGCCCTCGGTGCTGATGGACTGACTGCCTCTGTCCATGAAGGAGCAAGAGCACAAACGGAACTCTTATCTGTTCTCTCCAACAAAGCCAAGGTGTCTGAGGCAAGTGGGACAGACATAGGACCAAGTGTTTCAAAGAAGCTGCTCATAGTGGCTCCCGGCTCCGGTACCTTGTCTGTCATAGCAACACAGTTAACAAATGAAAGACTGGCTGGTCCTTCCCTGCCAGGTAACATAAACTAAAGAGACACACACNTAAGAAGAATATTCATCACTTCCANCATTCTTGCCATGAGACATATAAAGTAAGCATTCAGACATTTTAACAACTACCTCCAGTTGTGCCTCACACTGACAATGGCACAGTATTTTCCATTGAATCACGAAGAAAGAGACAGACATTTTGAAGAAAGGAACTTACAAGCCAAGCTAAATAGTGTCTGTGAATCCTCACAGACATGAATGTGAATCCTCACAGACATGAATGTGAATCCTCACAGACATGAATGTGAATCTAGCTGCTACTGTGGTGGCTTTGTGAATCTGCCACCAGAGTCCTTCAACACATACCAGGAAAGAACACGCACCTTGAACAGGGGTCACCACCGTCCCCTTGAAGTGTGGATTGATGTGGATGTTCTTGGGCTGCTGAGGAGTCACTGGGGGAGGAGTCAGCATCATCCTTGGAGTCTCGATCTGGGGGGGCATGTGCACTCCCTGAGGTGGGGAGGGGTGATGTGGGTGCTGTAAGGGGAGTAGAGGCTGCAGCTGCTGCTGCTGGAAAAGACTTCTGATTGGCTGCTGCTGAGGTGGTGGCGGTGGTGGAGGAGGCTGTGGCTGTGGAGGAGGGATCAATCTCGGAGAGTGAGCCTGAAAATCAGCAAAAGAGAAAAATTAACATACCAACATTTAGAAGAAAACTAAAGTAATGTTGATGTGCTACCAAGCTTATACCAATTAACTTCTTAGAAATAGGCTTACAGTAACAACTTGTACATAAATTTTGTACACAGGATAAATAAGCTGTGCCACAGACTCACAAGATGGCACACAACCCAATCAGTCCATGGCAAGGAGAAAAAAATGACAGCCCAAAACACACAGCATGAATTCTGAAAAATGAACTTCAGCCCAAGAAACAAAACTGCCCATTAACAAGCAAAGCTACCCACAGCTTCTAAGCACAGCTAGCCCTGCCTCTCCTCAAGGAGCCAAGTGACAGGAGAGAGCACTAGAAGCCTACCATTAAGAAAGAGTCAGGGCTACAGAGAGCTGTTCCAAGAAGTTGCTTTGAGAAAGTAGTATCTGGGCCAAGCCTCCATTGTAGAAAAGGGATGTATTACACAGAAGAGAATAACAGACCATGAATGGAGAAAACCAGGAGAAAGGACTTCCTGTTTGGTCAAGGAGAGAGAGGTAGAGCATATAAAAAGAGAAGGTAAGAGGACGGGGACCAAAAAGAAACAAACAAATACATGATAACACAACCCAAAGTGCCCCTGCAACCCATTGAGATAAGGATCTCAAGTCCCCATTGGAAGGTTGTACAGGGAGCAGCAGGCCTATTCCTGACAATGCCAGAAAGTGAGTGCATTTGGACAATCTGATCCAAGAGTTTTGCTTTTATCCACAAATCAAATCAGCTATACCGCCGATTAGTAGTCAAAACACTCATACTTCAGCTGTCTAATTAGTCCATTTCCCTAGAATGATGCCCAATTACAAAAGGCCTCTGCATTCCAAGTGAAAGATACAGCATGCATGGCAAGGAACCCCCAATGCTATCAGCCTTCTCTAGGAAAGTGACTGCCCATCATGTGAGATGGAAGAGATGAACACAGGCCTGTCAGACAGGTCACAGCAAAAGGCAAATACAAGAAACAGCCACAGTCTGATGAAGGACAAGGAGAGACTTCAGAGTAACAAGAAGATTATGAAGTTAAATTGTAGAGCTGGCTTTCCTCAGAAAGGACATTCCCAAAGATTCAGGAATCAATAAACCTGAACTGTCCTAGTCCCAGAATCCAGAGTACATCCTTCTACTCATTGCCTTTATGCACTCAAGTGTGTAATACACAAAATTGGGAAATTGCCATGTGTTGTCTGAGCTCCTTCAAAGAGGATGGTACTGAAATTGGGGGGTGTCTACTCCCCATTTTAGCCCCTAGCATGTTTATCTCAGGATGGAGTGGCCCCTAACTTTCTGACGAGGAAAGAGAATAGCAAAGTGCTCAAGTAAACTATTTCTAACAGATCTTACTATTGTTATCCCATGATATAAAAATGCCTAGAATACCTACAGTGTGAAAGAGAAACAGGAATTTTAGCCATAGGAAGCTCATCAATGAAGAAAAAGCTAAATGGGAAACACCAGGTAACTGCCTCAACTTCCTCGGTTGGTTTCTGCTAGATGCTGTGACCNAATTTAAATGCATGGCTGCTGGTCAGTCAGTCTACCAGATGTTTGGTGGCAGTGCACCCCACCAGGTGGTCATTCACACCAGGATCCAAAGGCAGAGCTAGTCTGTCAGGATGCAGGTTACCTTTGCTTTCTGACTGGCTGTTAATGGTATCCCCAACCCTCTCTCCACTCACCTTCCCCACCTGTAAATAAATAAGGGAGTTCTGCGGCACTCATGATGATGCAAAACCAAGCTGGGGCATAACTTGTTTACCCTGATGGAGAACCATCCAACTATGCAAAAGAGCTATGCACTGATGTCACCAAACTTTCATATGCTAGCATTTTCTTCTTCCTTGGGGAACATTAAAACTAGATTCACACTCAAGACCAACAATCATCTTTCTACTTCATCATCTCAAGAATAGATGCTACCTGAAACTTTGTTAACAAAGGCCAAGTGTAGGCTGAAAGCCTTAGAGGGGTATGTGGTATACCTAACTAGGGAACATCTTGCATTGTTTCTTCCTAACACTGACTTCCAAAGGAGAAAGCCATAAAGTTTACATCTAGTCGACAAAAGGACAATAAACAACATGACTCCTATCTTTGCTCCCAAGACATCCCAGAGAAATATACCCAAGTTTATCCATATAATTCAGTCAAGTCATGAACAGCTATATAAGATATAATAATTAAGAAAAACTGATATTGAAGGGAAAAACCTATAAAAAAACACTTTACAAAATAATCAACTATGGCCTAAATTCTATTAACATCAGCATATCAAAAGTAGTACACCTGAGAAGGCTTCATTGATGGANGGGAGAAAAGCAGGGCTCGGTTGTACCCACACAAGCCACCAGCTGCTCAATGGAAGTGCTGAGGTGGATTTTTTAACTACCCAATAATGCAAGGACCCAATCCTCAGACTACAAATGAAATTGTACCACAGACCAAAGAAACTTCAGCCATTGCTTCTACTGCTTCAGTGTCATTTCAGAAAAGGTGAGTGTGAACTGTGTGACTCATAGGAGCACTGTCATTGCTCCAAAACTGTTAGGTACAGCAATGAAACACCATACTTACCACGACAGGAGGCTGTGTAGGAAGCAGGGCAGGCCTGTGCTCCTTCATCCTTCCCCTCTCACTGTTCTCTCTTCTCTGGTCTCCCATTCCACGGCACATCAGAGAGCCTCCTCGTCTTCCTCCCCGCCGGGAACCATAGCGTCCCTGCTTATGCTGTCGTTCTCTTTCTTCAAATTCAAGCAATGCAGCTTTGGCTTCTGCCGAAAGCTCTACGTAAAAAGATGTACAGGTGTTAAATACAGCCCATAATACTACATACGTCTGTNGAGAGAGAACAGTAAGAATCAAGTAGCAATCTCTTGATCCAAGTATCATCTATCAATCTGAAAATGCTTTCACTTTCACAGAGTGTGCCAAGTGAATCTATCTAAAAAGCAGTAAATGTTTACAGACCATTACAGGTGGAAACTCTCCTCCTCTACCACTGGGATCCAATTAGGCCAGTAAGAAAATGTCACTAGCCTGGCATCGTGGTGCCTATCTTTCTTTAGTCCCAGCACTCTGGAGGCAGAGGCAGGCAGATCTACATGAGTTCGAGGCCAGCCTGGGCTACAGAGTGAGTTCCAGGACAGCCAAGACTACACAGAGAAACTCTATTTACAA
>LZPO01087677.1:0-17745 GCA_001675575.1 Neotoma lepida | reverse complement strand
ACTGTCCAAAAACTACACATCACTAGAGAACACAGGGATTCTAGTAAAAACACATTTTATAATCCAATAAACTCCATTTTGGGACTGGGGAAACAAGCTAACAGGTGACACTCATGTAAACTTCCAGCTCTCAGAGGCTATGGCACCTTCCCCTCTTTCTCACCAAGCCTTGTATACACTCACTCTGTCTGGGAAGGTGTGAATCCTAGCAGGAAGCTCCTTCACTCAGGAAACCAGTCTTCTGATGGGTGGTGACATCCTTTATATATTAAGAGTGACCCCAACTTTGAAGTTATTGGTAAACTTTGCAAACATTAAGCTTCCTTAAATTAGAACTCTAAATAGACAAAAGAATTCTTTTTTTTAAAGTTTTTTGAGACAAGGTCTCACTGTGTTAGCCCTGGCTGTCCTGGAATTCACTCTGTAGACCAGGATGACCTCAAACTCACAGAGATCCACCTGCCGCTGAAGTGCTGGGATTAAAGGTGTGTGCCGCCACCGCTCAGCGAGACAAAACTTGTAACAAACACTTTCCTTTGTCCAATTACCTAGTCAAATTACCATATTCTACAAAAATACTCTTAGTCCTTTTTAGAAGAACAGTAAATAATCAAATTGTTTGCCCGTATAGCACTGTTTCTAAGGGTTCCAAGCACTCTCCTCCCCACAGTTCCAGGGGTGCAACTCATCTACAACAAAACAACACTCCTTTTGTCTCTGGAGACACTAGTTACAGCTGTTAGGTACCTTGAAAAGAAAGCAGACTTGACAGCTTTCTGAATAAAGAAAAGTATAAATGACTANGAAAAGAAGGGAAGAAGGCAAAGATCCTGAAAAAGGGATGTACCGAATGAAAGTATAAANACAGACAAGTAGACCATTCAAGAACAACCATGCTCACATCCTCGGAGGGAAGTAAAACAAATATTAACAACTATGATAATGAGTTGAATTTGAGTTAGTGGATAAGGGCAGCTTAGTGTTCACCCGGAGAATTTTTATGTGCCCCTGAAATATACATGCTGCTTGCTCTCGCTTAGCAGTAAGAACAACCATGTTGTGGTCTGAATGAAAATGGCCCTTAAAGATTGGGGCAGGGGAGCCCCAAGGAGTGAAGTCCTGAGAGAAATGTATTTTGAGATGTACACGACCATTTTGAGGGCTCCCAGGCCAACTGTCCCACAGGAAATTAGCAAAAATCACTACATCCATACGGGCTAGGCTCAAGAAGAATGGCAAAGCTTTCCTTGGAGTCAGAGTCCAAGTATGAACAACTGATCTACATGGGCAAAGACTTCTCTCCTCCCAGATATTTACAGCCTGAGACTGCTCCCCTATACAGACTTCCTACCACAACTAGCTAGTCCCTTTCCTTGTGCTGTACTTAATGAAAAGGCTGAGGTTCCAAGTAGCTGGAAGTAGCTCAAGGTAATATTAGAGAATCTCACCTGATTCCAGCTTCACTGTATGTGTGTCTGTCTTTTCTNCATTCCCTCACTGTTCCTAACCAGGGTTCCAGGTCCCAAGCTTTGAATGTCAAGGTACACAGGTTAATATATTTGAATGCTTGGTCCCAGTTGGTGGAACTGTTTGGGAAGGATTAGGAGTTATGGCCTTGTTGGAAAGGTGTGTCACTGGGGGCAGGATCTGAGGTTTCAGATGACCTACACCATTCCCAGTGTGTCTGTATTGCTCTTTCTGCCTCCTACCTGTGGATCAAGACTGGAGCTCTCAGTTGTTCCTGCCACCATACCTTTGCTTTACCATCATGGACTCACACCCTCTAAAATTAAAAGCCCCAAAACACTTTTTTGTAAGTTGTTTTGGCCGTGGCATTTTGCTACAGCAATAGAAAATAACTAACACAAACCACAATCGATGGTGTTAAAAAATAAAGGTAAGGGGCTAAGAACGTGGCTGCCAACTTAAGTACCAATACACACACACACAAACACGAAAGAGAGAGAGAGAGAGAGAGAGAGAGACAGAGACAGAGACAGAGACAGAAACACACGTCATCAAGGTAATAACGATGTCTTGATTTTTATCTTGACCCAAATAGAAAGGCAAGTAGACCCTGATGTCATATAAGTTTTGCCTTCCTCCTGAGAAAGCCACACCCTGGTGGTCCTGTTCTTCTAAAGCCCAAGCAGAACACTGAAAATACAATCTTCCTGGGTGCTGCCTGGGTCTGAAGACTCAGAATGACTGGGAGTGGCCCCAACACTATTTTCCAAAGCCCCAGGGTTGATCTAGACAAATGCTTCTATGACTAAGCAATACTCCCAGCCCCTGGGATGATTGTGACACTCCAATTAAAACCAATCATCAGTGAAAAGGGACACAGAAACTGTAGACAGGGGTAGGGTCAGTCACCCAGCAACAGTCTGAGGAAGTTCCTCAACAGCAGACTGTTGACATCCAGTCAATGATCTCTATAAGCTAGTCACTGAACCCTTAGGAACAACAGACAGACAGAACCCAAAAGGATGACTACAAAGATGTTACAAGTGCAAATTAAAACCAATTTGGTCCAGATTTAGCACTGGCTACCTGAGGGGCAGTCTAGTAAAGAGCCAGTACCCCTGCCAAGGATCCCCAGGCCACCACCTCAGTACATTCAGGAACATAGGGCATGAAGGAGAGTAGGCCATATACTCCCAAAGAAAACTACTAAAAAAATAAAGTACTTTTAAATATTTCACTTATGACCCAGAAGTGGTTGTTTGGCAGAACGACGAGCACAGCAGAGCTGAGGACCAGCCTCCTATACATTACACATTCTCACCAACAGTCAATCATATTAAGATAGAGAGAGAGCTGAAGTAGAAATGAAGATTGGGAAAACAGGCAAAAAAAAAAAAAAAAAAAGAAAAAGGAAAAAAAAATTATCCACGGGCCAAAAAACAAAAAATTACCCAAAGTTTCTGGAATGTTCCTTCTCTCTCTAGTTACATCTGAGAGCCTAATAATTGTTCCTTCTTTCCTTTCAGTTTTGAAACGCAATCTTCCAGATTCTTCATCATCATCATCTTCTTCATCTGATTCTTCTTTCATGTCTTTCTGGAGTTCAAGGGTTTCCATCCCTCCCTACAAGCAAAGACAAACAGGGAGAGGTGAGTCCATAGTCACTTAAAATGTGAGGAGACTTCTAGATCCTAGGAAAAGGCCAAGGGAAACATGAAGCCAACTCCAGTGGGGGAAAACTTCAAATATTAAAAAGAAACTTACTTTCAGAAAACCCTCAAATTCCTACCTGTAGTTAACATATGAGGACCTCCACACTGCTGTTACTCACACTTGCTAGAACACAGATATCAGTTACACATCCCTGCTACCTTACATCTAATCCATAATACAACAAAGTCCCCACACAACTTAACTTGTATATGACTACAATGTAAGCTAACATCTGTAAGTCCACACCACTGAGGTAACACTAGAGTTAACAGCGCAGAATCCATCTGGTAGCTGCAATGGCTACTTCAGCCATGTAAGCTGAACAGTTCACAGTACCTAACCACATACTCTGACATGACTTCTGTCAGCTGTCCCTGTCAGTTCTGGGGTTTGTGGCTGCTTGCTACTGTTCTAGTATTCACAACACTTCTTCATCCAATCCCTCCCCTTCCTATTTACTTCACTCTTGTTGTCTACTGTTAACTTACCACATGCTGAGACCCGTAAAAGACAAAACCATTTCTTCTGCCACCCCTTCATACTAAATAAAACCAAGTTTTATTTTAGCAGAGTCCCTTACAAAAACTCCCTCTTGTGCCAACCCAAACTAAAGCACATTTTTTCATACAATTCTTCCTTTTGAGCTCCTGTAGCCCTACTCCTCCCTCTTAGGTCAGTCTCAGTAGCACACTGGCAGATGAAGACAGGATGCACGGAGTATAAGGCTCATTTAAACACTTCCTACCAGTGTAATAAAAAAAAAAATGCAACTTGCCTCTCCATTATCATGAACAATCCTTTATTCTTAAAAGAAACAAAGATACACTGTTAGAAAATACATAAGCTAAACCCACAGACAATCACTGCGAATTTCCTTCCTAAACATCCTCATGCGAAAAGCTAACCGGAAGTCAGAATCTGTAACAAGTAGTACAAACAGAGCACAGCTCCAGGAATCCAAATGCTGAACATGGAGACTAACAGTTCACTTTCAGTCTAATGACTATAGCTTTTCAGTGCTGTGAGGTTCAGCACGCTGGAGAATTCTGCAGCCTCAGAATTTCACATTCTTGTTAGTGTAACATTACCTTTTCTGTATCATTGTATAAAAATCTGAAAATAGAGTGAGTGGCATCTATGATTAGCCCTCAAGGTTCCAATGCCACAATGTCCCTACTCTATCTCCACACATGCAGGCAAGACTGCTCTGTGTTAACATCTACACCAGTGACTGGAAATCCTGTTCAGAAGCAGATTCTGACCCCGGAGATCTAGAGTGGCACCTGAAAGTCCACATTCCTCACAAGCTCCCAGGGAGGCCAACTGTTGGATCCACAGATCACATGCAGTAATATGGCCACAGAGAAGCAATCATGTCCACCAAAGAAAAAACCTTATTGTAGCAGTTTATAACAACCACATGATTACAATAGATACAAAGAAGAGATTAATAAAATTTGGTATTCATTAGAAAATCACTACCAGCAAACTAGAATCAAAAAGAGTATCTTCAATCTGAGAGCAAAACTTTAGCTAGCACTTAGTGCCTTGCTCCTAGCACTAAAAATATGGCAAGAAAGTCTGCTTTGAAGCTAGTCTTGTGCTGTACATAGCACTTGCACTGGAAGTTGGTAAGGCAAAGGAAATACAAGGATCCTGACTACAGAGAAAGAAGTAAAATGCTTTTATTAACATATAATTTTTAAAAATGTTAACCTAGGTGCTGGAGAGATGACTCAGTAGTTATAAGTACATATTGCTCTATCAAAGGATCTAAACTAAGTTTTCAGCACCTGAATCAGGTGATTTATAACCACAGGAATTCCAGCACGGGCAGATTATACATCTCTTCTGGCATGCATGGGCACCTGCACTCCTGTACATCACCCCCATACACAAAATTACAAATAAATTTTAAAAAATGGTTCTGGAGTAACTGGATTGTTCCCTTTGAATGCAGGTAGTGTTACACACACACGCGCGCGCAGAGCAATATAAAAACCTTTAAAAATAAAAATAAACTTAAAATAATGAACTTGTCCATTTTGATCTAGAGATATATGGCCATCTCTATCAAAACCCTAGCCAGACTTCTAGTAGATACCGACAAATCCACTACACAAAAGAATCTTAGAAAAGAATAAACTTAATCAGTTTACACTACCTGGTTTCATGTTCCATTATTCCAACTGCTGTAGTGCTAACACACGGACTTTATAAAAACAAATTAATGGAGCAGAAGAGCCTGAGGGTAAAAAAAAGTCAGCTGACAACACAAAAACTACATGGATTTGATGAGAAGGAAAGCCTTCATAGCAAACCAGTGGAACAGCTGGAAAAACATTTTTATTTAAAAACAATGGATTGCTCTCATACCTCAGATGCTATTAGACAAAGTAGCCTCTGACTCTAAACTAACACTAGCTAATATGACACAAAGCTTCCACAAGAAAATGGGGAGCTTATTTTATAATCATGGGGTATTCAAAATTTTCTTAGGTCACAAAAATACTTGCTCTTCATCCAAATTATATTCTACTTAAAAAAAAATTAAATTTGGGGGCTGGGGAAATGGCTTAACAGAAGACCCAGGAGGTCTGACGGCCTCCCTCTCTTCTGACTCTCAAAAGNAGTGCACACACGGCACACCAGCATGTGTGTAGACAAATCTCCTTATATATAATTAAAGACATTTTTAAAAACTGAAATTTGTTTACAGCCATATCACCCTGAACATGCCTGATCTCATTTAAAAAACTTAAATTTAAGAAACTGAAGATATAATTTGGAGGTTCACAAAAAAAAAAAAAAAATTTTCACAAACCATCTATCTGCCAATGGACTTGATAGCTAGACTACATCAACACTTATCTAGCAACCTCTCTTGATTACTAAGAATATACACACAAATTAAACTATGTAGAGTACAAATATATAAACAATAATCTCAATGAAGACCTTATACATTCTGTAGCTTATATAAACAAGAGAAAACCCACTGTAAAGAAAAGGCAGCTAAAACCAAACCCACGGACAATATAAAGTCCAAAAGAATATATATATGAACAGTACTCAGTATCATTAGCCATCAAAGATGTGCAAACAAAACCTACAATGATGCAGCAACTGAAGGGCTGAAGAAAAACACCAATACTAAATGAGGAGGAACAATGAGGACTCTCAATCAGATGAAGAGTATAAAATGGCAATCACTTTTGAAAAACCGTTTGGTAATTACCTTAAAATAAAAAATAAATAAATAAATGAATGAATAAATAAATCAGCACCATGCTAGTCTAGCTCAGTAATTCTACCAATACCTAACAACAAAACAAAAATGTATATCCACAAAATGGTGTACATTCATCCATAACACAATAACAAAAAAGCACTAGAAACAACCCTAACAAGAAACAATCTAACAAGAAGAAAAGAAACAATAAGGTATATCAATAAACAGAGTAACTATTGCTACATGTAANTACCTGAATTAATTCAAAACTATTGTTAAGGAAAAACAGCTAAACATGAGATTGTGGGTGCAGTAGCTGAAGCTTGTTTAACACACTTGATATTCTACTTTCAATCCCCAACACCACAAAAACAAACCAAGGGGGAACAGGCAGTCACTAAGATGAACCTCTAGTATAGTTAGGTCAAGCTGGGTGGGAGAAACAACAGTGTTAGCCTCTGTAAAGCCAGGACTTTAAGCCATTTATCTGCATTGGGTGCTAGTATCAGAGCTTTAAAGACNACTCCAATCTGAGCTCTGTGAGCGCTGGATGTAAAGCAGGAGCCTTTCCTCTAAGCTGAATCTGACTTTTTGTACTCTGTGTCTCACTCTATAAAATAAATGAAAACTTAGAAAAAACCACTGGGGTGAAGAGTCTCTTACACTAACTTATGTTTTTTCTAAGTTTTCATGATATTAGCAGTTGTAGAAGGTGTCTAATTGGGTGTTAGTGTCAGGGCTTTAAAGACTACTCTGATCTTTTCTCTGTGAGTGCTGGGTCTACAACAGGAGCCTTTCCCTTAAGATGAATTTGACTTTTCTGGAGGGTAATGGGATTGTCCCTTATCAATGACAGTAAAGGAAGGATAGAAAGCGGAAATTATGGAAACACTGAGACAGGAAAGGAATGCCTCTCACTAGTGGCAAATCAAGAATACTAGCATAATTACTAAGATTTATTGTGAGGGCTGCCAACAGAATCACAATATTCCTTTTATATAGAGATATTTTCAAAATAGAAATGTTAAAATAACATAAGTCACTCTGAAGGCCCTGAGTTTGTCCTACTCCTTTCCCAGATATTTTATGTTTACAATGAAAACATTCTAACTCAATCAGCAATTCCTATGACCTCATCACTTGAAACCCTATCAAAGCACTTCAGGAAGCACCCACCCTATGATCTCATTTAAATTTCTCAGCATCCTGAAGAACCCACCAATATAAAGGTATGCGGCTCCTATACAGACATAAAATACAGTGTTACTAATGCTGGGAAGGCTTCTTATCTTTTTTTCCCTGGGAATCTTTCTTTTAGCCCTGTGCAATTTCTCTCTCTATAAACTCCAACTCTGCTTCATACTGGCTTAACCTGAAATTCTTTCTTGTGGTAAAGTCAAGAATCCCAGCTTCACCTGACTGGAGGTCTCTGAAAAGAAATCAGGCTGCCGTAGGTGGCTGTGCAGAGCTGTGTCTCTGGCTTGCACCCCATAGCTGTTGACAAGATGATAAGCTGGGTTATGCATGAATAAAAACTTAATTATTTGATATCTAAATGATTGATTCACTGAATATAAACTATTACTTTGTGTGTGTGTGTGTGTGTGTGTGTGTGTGTGGTGGGTGCGGGGGGATGTGTGCTCGAAACACATGCCAGAGGAGGTCACTAGGTGCCTTCTATCAGTCTCTCCTTTAGTCCTTTAGGCAGGGTCTTTCACCAAATCCAAAAATTACTATTTCTGCTAGACTATCTGGCTGGTGAACTCCCAGGATCCACTTGTCTATGACACTCCAATACTGGAATTAACAGAAAACTCTGGTCATGACTAACCCCACAGTCTAAAAGCAATCACTATGGCTACTTTATCTTCATTCAGACATTTGATTGTTTTAGATTTACAAGCAATTTAGATACAGAGCATGGCAGAGCTGAGAGCAAAACATATCGCCTAGCACTTTTCACTTAATTAGACATATCTTCCCATGATAGGACAGCAAAAAGAAGACATGGGTTCCTCTCCTATGGGGCCACTATGGTGACTTAATGGAATGTTTACACTGCCAACACACACTTTGAATCCATCTTAGAGTGTCCCTTTAAATAAACTCCTTAAAGGAGAAGTACTGAATCAAAGAACAACATGCTTCATGGTTGTTGAGCCTGTAAAGGACACTGAGGGTGTTGAAAGCTAGCAAAGTGGTCTAACACAGCCTCATGGAAGATGTGAGAAGACCAGGACTTAGTGGAACTGGGCTGAGTCATGAGTCATCTCCCCAGCAGAAATACTTCCCTGCTCACCCAGGGCCCTGTGCTTAAGGATGGATCCTTACCTGTGGGGCCTCTGTTCTAATCTAAACAGACCTGCCCTGAAGAAGACTCTTTCTTTCAACAAGGTCACTAGGTACACAAGCATATCTGGACAGAGATTCTACAACTAAGAACAAGTAGTTACGTGCTCACAAAAAATACAGAACCCTGAGAAGTGGTTTTGTGACATTTCTAGTAACTATTCCCCAACAAAATACAGAACCCTGAGAAGTGGTTTTATGACATTTCTAGTAACTATTCCCCAACAAAGTAAGACTACATCTTCTAATNAGCTCAGGATTTGCCAATATGAAAACAGATTTAATACTTACTTTATTGAATATATTTTCATGTGTTTATAGTTCATTTGTTTATCCCACGAGGACATGTGACACATGCACCAAATTTCTCCTTTCCAACCTTTGACCACCCAAAGACTTCCTTGGTACTTCCAGCTACTCTACTCCCTGCTTTCAGGTCTTCTTGATTTCTAGCTCAAGTGTCCTTGTAGGCCTGAGCAAGTTGGGTGAGCAATGTGCTAGGGAGAATGATACTAAAAGCTCTGGGCAACCAGGCTGTCTGTCCTGGGTCTCCTTCAACTTTGTCATGTTCCCTGGATTAGACACCTTCTTCTACAACTGCACAATCAGGGTGAATAGTCATATACTAATTTTATTTTTTCCTCTAAGTTTTCATTTATTTTTCAAAGAGTAAGAGTGAGACACAAAGTACAAAAGAAAAAGTCCAAATTCAGCTTAAAGAAAAGGCTCCTGGCCTTAAAGAAAAGGCTCCTGGTGGTGGCGCACGCCTTTAATCCCAGCACTCGGGAGGCAGAGGCAGACAGATCTCTGTGAGTTCGAGGCCAGCCTGGGCTACCGAGTGAGTTCCAGGAAAGGCGCCAAAGCTACAAGAGAAACCCTGTCTCGAAAAACNAAAAAAAAGGCTCCTGTTTTACACTCAGCACTCACAGAGAAAAGAAAATGGAGTCTTGTAAAGTCCTCATATTAACACCCAATGTAATAAAATGGCTTAAGCCAGGAAACACTGGCTTTTGTGTAACTTTTCTCTGGCAGGCAGGAAAGAATATTAAGGAAATTATTGGACGAAAAAAATGTTAAGTTTTAAGAAAGTTCCCAGGGCTAAGACGATTTTATGGCCTACTATAGACCTAGCCACAATGCCTACCAGTTCTCAGTGAGGACAGCTCAGAATTAGCAGAGGTCCACTGTTCTTTCAAGAGTACTTCAGAGGTCATTTCTTCCACACAGCCTCAGGCATGGACCCTCCCCAAGAAGCCCCTTCCATACTCCTCGGAGCTGTCACTTTCTGCTGTGCATAACACTACTCTTTAGCAACTTCTTCCTATGTTAGACTGCAAGTCCCCTGGGGGCCAAAACTCAGGTCATCATTGTTTCTTCAATACCTAAGACAGAACCTAAAACAGAAAACCTTGCAGTGTTTCTTGAATAATGGTCCAAATTAGCTAATATTAACTAATTAAGATAATTATAGTATTGATTTCAAAGCACTGAAACCACACTTTTTTTAAAGTCAGCCCTAAAAATCACTTTCAACATTACCACTTGGGCCAGCTGCTATACTCAGCAGGCAAAGCACTTGTACAAGCCTGGGGAACTGAGTTTGACCCTTCAGAACCCAAAAACGGTAGAAGGAGAGAAAGGACTCTACAAGCTGCCCTGCATGACCATGTGCCCTGCATGACCATGCATGTGCCATGCAGAGACACTCATAGACAAATATGCACACGCGCTCAAACACACACCATAAACATGCAATAATAAAAAAGAAACATTTAAAAAGACAAGCATTACTGATCCAGGGCACATACTTCTCACAGGCACCAGGCACCACATCTCACTTTTCTAGGCATAAGCTTGAGTTTCTACCACACAGTTCACAGACTCATCAACTTTCATATGTGGGGGAAAAAAGTGCTCATTTTAAATCTGGAAGGAAGGAAACTGTAGAAGTTGAACAAGTACCTCATGGGTCTCAGAAGCAACCTGGGAATCAGTAATCTCATCTAAGTCATCTTCAGCCTCACAGTCTTCCCGCACTTGCAGCCCTTGTTGCCCACCATAAGCCTGCAAGTATTCTTCATCCTAACGGCCATTAAAGAGAAGAAACATTTTTCTCACAAAGCTTTTGGGTGTTTTCAACCACTTTTCATGTACGATTCATGCGGAATTATTTTAACACATTCTACTGTGGTGATACCCTGACCGAGCACACAGCATAGGAGCATCCTCTGCAAGGTCCTACAACCCAAGCGTACATGGTGGTCCAGAAATGAGGAGAGTGACAATGGCTCACTTAGCTTCAGAACCAAGCCCCTGCTGAGCAGCCTTTACATCTGCGCCCAAAGGAAAAAGCCTTTCAAAAGCCAGCTTTGTGTGCTCACTGAGGAGCTTGGCAGCAGCAGGAGCTGGTCATTCATGCTCCTCAACAGCCTAAGGCCAACAGAGACAACAGGAGTGGGACAATTTGACACAGCAAAGTGCTTTTCAGACATTACACTACAGTGGATTCTTCATCAGGCCTTTCTTTCCCTTGGGTAAAGGATGATTCCAACTTTTTCATGAAATGGAAAGGGCGTATCAGTAGGCAAGCATGTCCCTTCTGGGCTTAGACAAGTTAGCAGGAAACCACACTCGCAAAGAAAGCAGACTGTTGCTGGCATTACCAACAAGTAATGAGGTAGGAAGAGCTGACCCACCTGCCTTCTNAAGATGATCCTAACATTTCATTCCACTTTTGCACAAAAACTGTTAGCATCCCATCAAAAAGAAGTGGAGATGCTAATCAACATTTCAGCCAAATAACACAATGGAATGTGAACTCAATTTTACAAAACAATGCTTTACAAAAAAATCTCACTTGGTGCTAACTTCACAGTGAATACACTCTAATGTCACCAACAAATACTATTCTGTTGGCTACTGAGCAGTACAGTTCTTGCTGCTACCAGAGTAGATGGTAAAATGAAATCATGCTCATCAACAATGATGCTTGCAAAATTCACTTAATACAATAGAAGAGACCTCCAGAGCTGTGCTGACCAGTCTCTCAACACCTCTGGGGTCTCCCTTTCTTCACAAGTGACAGAAACCCTTCTAGTTACAAAGCCTGTGGTCTTAAGGATTCTATGGCCAGTTCTGCACCAAATGCATGTTTTT
This sequence comes from Neotoma lepida, assembly GCA_001675575.1. Taxonomy (NCBI): domain Eukaryota; kingdom Metazoa; phylum Chordata; class Mammalia; order Rodentia; family Cricetidae; genus Neotoma; species Neotoma lepida. Next base: position 5,828 of record LZPO01087677.1, on the reverse strand, counting down.
AAAGGTGGGCTCTCAAAAGAAAGCCCATGCTTGTGGGGTCACATTTCAGAGTTAAGTCTGGCTTTAAAGAGCAGGTTAACAAATTCTGACTAGGAAAAGGAACCAGTTTAAACCACTCAATAAACTACACACCCCTAGGGTACATGGGAAACAATCTATTCATGTGTTTACTGGTGTAATGACAATATGCACATCAGGGACGGTCTGAGACAAGGCCTGGCTGCTGGACAAGAGCCAAGCATTCCACAGCTTAATTCTGATTTCTTCCCACCCAGGGCAGTCACTTCAGACACTACCACTGTGGTATACATGAAGAAAGAAAATGATAGCTATGGCTCTAACACCAAATAATAAGGTAGGCAGCCACTGCTCACAGAATATTCAGCTGTGAAATACTACTAGCACACTTAGAATTTCTAAATGAAATTTTAAAGTTTTTGATTTTTTTAAATTCTGAAAAAAATAATTCATTTTAATGTAAAAGAGTTCTATAAATGTTTCAATTGAAATATTTTATTCTTTTCAGGACCTGAATCTTGAACCACAGGATGCTGAATTATTTAAATGGATTTTATATTATCCTGGGACTTTGTATGGTCCTAAGGTGAACAACAAAATATTTAAGAGGAAAATTTCTCACTGATTATAAGTTCTTTCTCCACAAGACCACAAGAACCAAGTAAGTGGCTGAGCAAACTCACCCTGCACACACTTTCCATGCTTTTTATGGTTGAATAATGTTTATATGGCTATCCGTTAGTAAAGATGTACTGACTATTTAAAGAGTAAAGGATCCAAGAAGTGAACAGCTAATGGTACAAATGAATAGTAACAGTCAAATACTACAAGAAAACAGGCACACTTTCCAAAGACCTTAGGTTAAATCAACAAGCATTTTAAAATTACAGTGTCTTGCATAAGCAAGCACACCAGTATCAGAAGACATTCCATCTACTGCAGGGCTGATTACTAAAATACATCATTATAGGACCACAGACAGCAGGCTTTATGATGCTGTTTCATGACTCTACTGACCACAAACTACACATACTTTCTGAAGAATAAGCCTCTACCTCCTGAGACATCAAAGTACAGTCATGACTGAACTAAATATTTTCAGGCTTTTTATCATCAATCCCTTGAGAAGCAGGCTGCTTCACACATAAATGACCAAGATTTATTAACTGCTGGCTGCTGTCCTCAAATGTAAGCACATACTAACAATGACACCACAATTGAGAGTGCTGCTCCTACCAACAAGGGTTCTACAGGTCCTGATGCTATTCACCTCCAGCGCATCTCAGCAGCCCCACCACCACGCTGCCTTCATGGGACCCCAATGAAATGGAACCCTTAGGGCATTACACAATGCAGCAATAACATCTTTTCAGCATGAATGTCATTAGGTGCTTTTTATAAAACACAAACCTCTTCTGATAACATACCATTATGACAGATGACCAATTTTACACCAGTATCTCTTTCTTTCCTGGTGTTTAAAAAATATAAAGACTACCTACCAAAGCCATCTTTCTGAAATAAAGACCACCACAATCTTAGCTTGCTGATTATAGATAACAAATTATGTGTGACATTTTCTAAACTAACCTCAACCTCTTTATTCATGTTTAGACAGTTCTTAGTAAGAAAGGGATGAATGAAAACAGGACATCAATCACTGTGGAATATTAGCACCTTAAAGATGTCTTTAGCAGGTCAATAATCTTTTCACCTTAGAAGGACTTTATCAGATCTTGTCTAAAGCCTGGATAAAAGCTCTGCATTAAGTACTTCTAACATTGACAGTGTGCCTCTACCACACAAAGCTGGTTTCTTCCTTAGGGTGCAATCCTCAAGGTCACGATTCTTTGCAGCCTTCCAGAATGACAAAGGAGCATTAACTCTGGCCAAACAAGCTGTCAACACAAACTTTGTCATAGCTCTGATAAAGAAACTGGCAGACAGTGATAATAAGGTCTAATTTCTCTCCTTCCCATGGGAGGTAAATAGATTTCAAATCAATCTAGAAACCTATGCACAGGAAGCCATGTTATCTTTGTCCACTCAAAGGAGAAAAGACTCACTGTAAATTCATCTAAAGGTTCATTGATCTCGATGTCCAGCACTTCATCATTGTACAGCTGCTCCTCCTCTGGCTCATCCCCATATTCTATTTGGTCTTCTGTCAACTCTGCATCATGGCCTTCATACTGTCCTTCCTCTGGGTACTCTTGAGTATACAGTTCTTGTTCCTCTGGTTTGTGGTAGGCTAGCTCATCTTCTCCTTGTTCATACTCAGATTCCTGTTCTCCAGACTGGTCGTTGGTATTGTCAGACAGCTCAAATGATGTAACTATGCCAGAGGTGGTATTCAGACTGATGGTGACACCCTGAGAACTAGAAGACAAAACAAATGAAAGACATACTGAGAGGAAGCACAGAGCTGCATCATTACATAAGTGAGTTGTAACCACTGGTTACAAGTCATCCCACTGGGTGAGTCACTTTTAACAATTGTGAAAACATAGCTGCACTAGATTCCAAATGGTCCAAGACCACTGACCCACAATGCAGACAGCATCTCCACTTATCAGCTCTGTTATCTGACCAAAAGAATGAAGTCAGCCCAATGAAGAAGCTGGTCTAGCTGTCAAACATCCAAGACTTGAACCTAAACACTTTGAATCTTCATCTACCATTTTGTTTGTTTTGTTTTCTGTTTTTTGAGACAGGGTTTCCTTGTGTAGCCCTGGCTATGCAGGAACTCACTGTCTGTAGACCAGGTTGGCCTCAAACTCAAGAGATCTGTCTGCCTCTGTCATTCAAGTGCTGGTATTAAAGGCATGTGCCACCATTTCCAGCATCTACTTTTAGAGAATGAAACAGATAGAACCTGGATAGTATGACTGTTAACAGAAAGCAAGAGTACTATTCAAACAGAAAATCATAGTTAGGATTGTTTTTAAGACTTATTTAAATTTATTTTATTGTATGATTGCCTGCATGTAGTATGTGCACTGCATGTAGCCTGGTGCCCACAGGCCAGAAGAGAGTATAGGATGCCCTGGAACTGGAATTATAGGTGGTTGTGGGTAGCCTGATATAGGTGCTGGAAAACAAACCGAGAGTCCTCTGCAGGAGCAGTAAGTGCTCTTAACTGCTAAGCCATTTCTCCAGCCCCCACAATTAGAATGTTGAGAACAATTTGGCTTCTTTTTTTAAAAAATATGATGCAAAGTGTAAGCTCTTCTCTAAGAAAATCAAAACAAAAATCTGTGTCAAAGTACATCTCAACGTTCAAATAAATGTATGCTAATCACAAATATATTTAAAAAAATAACTGATACACCACCGGTGAGCTGTGGTGGCTCATGTCTATGATCCCAGCACTCAGGATGCTGAGGAAGGAAGATGGGCATGAGTTACAGAACAGCCTACACTATATATAATACAACCCTTGTCCCAAAAACTAAACCAAACAAATTGGCAATTTCTTCATTAGACAGCAAAAAGTCTTAAAGCCATAAAACCCATATTATACCTATTATTATCACTAAGTCCTAAAGGGCAAGCATTTCAAGGTAAGAGTTCAAATACAAGGGCTGGAGCTATGGCTCAGCTGTTAAGAACACTGGCTTGTTCTTCCAGAGGACTCAGGTTCTATTCCCAGCACCCACATGTCACTCACAACTATCTGTACCTCCAGTTTCAGAGAATCTGATGCCCTCTTCTGACCTCAGAGGGCACACAAGTGGCACACAGACATGCATTCAGGCAAAATACTATATACAAAATTTTTTAATTAAAAATAAAGAAGTTCAAATGAAAGACCACAGAGTAAATCTGTGCTCACAGCAAGCAGACTATACAGCAAAGCTGAGCATACCATACATAAACTTCAAGCTTCTGGCCAAACTCCAAAGATATATTTCAAGGCCAACTTCATTCAAAAGATCAAAATATAATTCATATCATAAAAGAGAACTGACGAATGCATCTCACTGTAAAATAATTTAAAACTATACTTTTAGCCAAAAACTATGTAAGAAAACAAGTTTCAAATATATGGCCTTTCTATGATGTATTTACAATCATATTTATAACCCAGAGAGATGTATGTATTTTCCCCATGGTTTTTCCTAAAACTGAAATTTTTCTGAATATCTCCAAGTACCTCTCCAGAGTTGCAACAATAAAAACTGTCTGAAAGGAAAACAGAGAGCAACATCAAACTACAGTCACCTGCATCATGTCAGAGACCACTACACTACATCATGTCAGAGACAAAGCACTAAGCCTTCACAAACTGCTCTGAATAACTTAAGTTTAAGCCACTGACCTATTTATGGGAACAATCTACATGGCTTCTGTATCAGAATACACCTCAGAATGTAATGTATGTTAGAAGTCCAATACCACATTATTCAATTACTCATTATAATTACAAAGTATATAAACAGTTCCCATAGATTTAAACATGGCCCAGTTTTAATGAGTTAATATTGAGTACCTGAAATTTTCTTCATCTTCATTATCACTCTGTAGAAGATCATCATTCAGCTCCTCATCTGACAAATCCGACTGATTCTAATTAAAACAAAGAATCTAATTAATGTGTGTCACTTCCATCAAAAGACTTGTTACCAAACACAAGCTTACCCTGAAAGGGTTGTTTCTAACCCTCTTGCTGCTTGACCTCTTGTTATCCAGAAGGCTTGTTCAGTTTGGCATTGCCACAGAGAATCCAGAGAACCCACATACAGCCTACTGGCTAACCCTTGAGAAATTTTTAAATGCCACAAGGAAGTAAGTATCAAGCAACAAGTATAATGGTCAAATTTATTCTAATTCTAGCATAAAAAAAAAGGTTAAGTAAAACATCCCTGGAAGGGAATCTGCTAAACAATTTCTCCACCAAAATACTCAAAGAAAATGGCCCTAAAATGACTAACAATGACAGAAACAAAAATCTAAAGTTTTAAAAAAATGCAAGAGATGCAAATCCAGTACAAGCTGTTTGTAAGGTCACTGGATTGGAAATTAAACCAATTAGGAAAATAACTTTGGCTTCCCCATATAGATGACAGGAAAATACAAATAATAGCTCAGCTCTTTCAGTGTTGTCACCCACTTAATTAGTATACAAAGGCAGCAGAGTGATTTGCTAGAGTTCTAAATTCTAGGCTGGGCTAAACGTGTCTCAATATTATAGACTGAGGAGTGGTTCAACTTTCCTCCTCTACTAAAGACATTCCAAAGTCTAAATGGGGCATACCCTTCCAAACACACACACACACACACACACACACACACTCTCTCCTCCTCTCTCTCTCTCTCTCTCTCTCTCTCTCTCTCTCTCTCTCTCTCTCTCTCTCTCTCTCATGAAGAAAGAAAACCTGACTTGATTTTCTACTCCTTAAATGAACAATCAGTCTGACATCTACAGCTTGCAAAATAGGTTAAACTTAACTCTGTATTTTTCTTTTTGGTTTTTCTAGACAGGGTTTCTCTGTGTAGCTTTGCGCCTTTCCTGGAACTCACTTGGTAGCCCAGGCTGGCCTCGAACTCACAAGATCAGCCTGCCTCTGCCTCCCGAGTGCTGGGATTAAAGGCGTGCGCCACCACCGCCCAGCTGTATTTTTCATTACAGTACTTCTGATAGTCAAAAATAATTCTAGGAAAATTTATTAGCTCAAGAGACCTCATCTATCTCTGAAGTCAAATAAGTTACCTAAAGCTATGCTTCCAACATAGCAGGATGGATCTCTATGAGAACAAAGCACAGTAATTCACAGACCCAAAATAAATTTGCTGTTAGTGATACAACC
>LZPO01087676.1:53851-66290 GCA_001675575.1 Neotoma lepida | reverse complement strand
AGAAGAAGAAAAAGAACAAGGCAACAATTACCACAATATGACACAAAGAGTCTTACAAGTTTCCAGGACAAAGTACAAATGGCTCGGGACCGGAGGCCCCTTGCACAAACTGGGGATCCAGACGGCTCTCATTCCCTCCAGGTTCACTGCACGGACATGTCTGCCCCAGTGAGATCCTGCAAATACAAATCAGCTGCCGACGATGGGTACAAAACAAAAATAATAAAGACAAGCAACAAAGACACAGACCACAGGCATGGACAAGACAAGAAGCGCACTTACCGGTCAATTACAGACAAAANGAGAGACACAATCCGCGCGGTGGTCGATCTGCAGCAAACAGAAACTACAGATTCAGATGGGAGCAGCTGCGAACAGTTTCGCTCCCCAGGAAGGAGTGACACCATGTCCTTCTCCTTCCTCCAGACGACCTCGAAGCGGGGCTCCAGGGTCAGGGGCCCGCGGGACCTGGGACACGTCTGCCTCCCAAAGACCTGGTCCACTTCATCAGATACGGGTCCTGCGCAGGCACAAAAGAGACACATCTGCCCCAGGCACGTCTGCCTCTCACAGATGCCGAATCGACCAGATAGTAGACAAGTACACAAAACACAGTTCGAGCTCATTCTTACCTCCAACTGGTCTTAGAGTGGGGGTTCAGGGGCACCCCAAAATCCCAGACGAGCCCCCAAATGACAGACCCCAGACAGGGTACTACCTTCTCGGGAGGGTGCCCCAAGAACTCAGACTCCAGACTCCAGTTGATGCAAAAGCAAGAGGATGTATTCAGCAATTGTACAATTGGGCATCTCTACTCCACAGAGCAAGAGAAGCCCCGAACTGCAATCACACACAGTTTTTAAAGGCAAAACCCACAAAATTACAGTTTTCATACAGATTCATCTTTGATTGGTTCGTGTCTAGGGACTTTCCACAAAGTTTGGCTTAATCATAGGGTGGGTGCTCATCGCCATGGAGACTAGGGTTGGGACATTCTAGAGTCAAGTAATCATTATCACCTGAATATCTTGTGACATTCTGTGGTCAAGCAATTGAGGTCCTTCCCGAGAAATTTGGGGGGGTTTACACACACACAAGGTCACAATGACTTTCCCCAGAACTCCTGTAATTATCCTAACTACAGTTGAGCAATTATCTCTTTACCAGAAACCTCTAGTTGTGGTGGAGCAGCAGTTCGGCAGTTCATCTTAACAGAAATCTTGACCTCGATTAAACAGTAGTTTAGCAATCCTGCTCTGGCTTTAGCTTCTTGATCCCAAGGGAGGGGGTTTCAGGCCTAAAGAGTATGGGGGTTTCAGGCCTAAGGAAAGTTGGGGTCTTACAGTTCTAGAACAAATCTCCAGTGTATGTGATCATATTATGGGTAATTTTTGAGCATCATCACTAAACATACTTGAGAGTTAGTGAGAGTTCAGGTGTAAGGCATGTTCAAACGAGTGAATATAATAGTATTGCAGAAANCTCAGATACCCTCTCTTTTTTCTTTATTAAGAAATTTTTATTCATTTTACATACCAACCACAGATCCCACTCTCATCACTTTTCCCACTCTACCCTACCTNAGACCCCAACTCACCCCCCTCCAATACTCCAAAAAATTAAGGCTTCCCATGGGGAGTCAGCAAAGCCTGATACATTCAGTTGAGGCAGGTCAAGACACTCCCCTCTGCATCAAGGTTGTGCAAGGTGTCCCACCATAGGTAATGGGCTCCANAAAGCCAGCACATGTACCAGGGATAGATCCTGATCTATCCCTGATATCCCAGGGGCCCCTTAAACAGACCAAGCTACACAAGTGTCTCGCTTATGTAGCGGGCCTACTCCAGCCCCATGTAGGCTCCACAGCTGTTGGTCTAAAGTTCATGAGTTCCCACTAACTTGGTTTGGTTGGATCTGTATATATCCCCATCATGAACTTGATGTTCCTTGCTCATAGAATCCCTCTTCCTTCTCTTTGACTGGAATCCTGGAGCTTGGCCTGGTGCTTGACTGTGAAACTCTGCATCTGCTTCCACCAGTTACTGAACGAAGGCTCTATGATGACAGTTAGGATATTCACAAATCTGATTATCAGAGTAGGCCAGCTCAGGCACCCTCTACACTATTGCTAGTAATCTAAACTGGTGTCATCCTTGTGGATTCCAGGGAACTTCCCTAACACCAGGTTTCTCCCTATTCCCATGATAGGAATATCTCCCTGTATTATGATATCTCTTTTACTGCTCTCTCCCTACCATCCCTGTTCCAGCTCATCCATTCTGTTCACTTCTGCTCAAATCCCTCACCCCCTACCCTCTCTTTACCCCCCTCATCTCCATTTTACTCAGGAGATCTCAAATATTTCCCCTTCCCAGGGCTCTCAAATATTTCCCCTTCCCAGGGCTATCCATGCATCCCTCTTAGGGTCCTCTTTGTTAGCTAGCTTCTCTGGAGCTGTGGGTTATAGTTTGGTGATTATTTTACATCTAGTATCCACTTANGAGTGAGTACATACCATGTTTGTCTTTCTGAGTCTGGGTTACCTCACTCAGGATGGTATTTTCCAGTTTCATCCATTTGTATGCAGATTTCATGATGTCATTGTTTTTTACTCCATTGTTTATATGTACATTTTCTTTATTCATTGTTCAGTTGAAGGACATCTAGGTTGTTTCCAGGTTCTGGCTATTACAAATAATGCTGCTATGAACATAGTTGAGCAAGTGTTCTTGTGGTATGATATGTGGTTTTATGCCCAAGAGTGGCTATTATTGGGTCTTGAGGTAGATTGATTCCAATTTTCTGAGAAACTGTCATACTGATTTACAAAGTGGATGTACAAGTTTGCATTCCCACCAACAGTGGAGGAGTGTTCTCCTTGCTCTATATCCTCTCCAACATAAGCTGTCATCAGTGATTTTGGTCTTAATCATTCTGATAGGTGCAAGATGGTATCAGAGTCATTTCGATTTGCATTTTCTTAATGACTAAGAATGTTGAGCAATTCCTTAAATATCTTTCAGCTATTTGTGATTTTTCTGTTGAGAATTCTGTTTAGCGTTGGACCCCAATTTTTAATTAGATTGCTTGGTATTTTGATGTCTAATTTCTTGAGTACTTTATATATTTTGGAGATCAGCCCTCTGTCAGATGTGGGGTTCATGAAGATCTTTTCCCATTCTGTAGGTTGTCGCTTTTTCTTATCAACTGTGTCCTTTGCTCTACAAAAGCTTCTCAGTTTCAAGAGGTCCCATTTATTAATTGTTGTTCTCAGTGCCTGTGCTACTGGTGTTATATTTAGGAAGTGGTCTTCCATGCCAATGCATTCAAGGCTACTTCCTATATTCTCTTCTCTTAGGTTCAGTGTAATTGGACTTATGTTGTGGTCTTTGATCAACTTGGACTTGAATTTTGTGCATGGTGATAGATATGGATCTATTTGCAATCTTGTACATGACATTCAGTTATGCCAGTAGCATTTGTTGAAGATGCTTTCTATTTTCTATTGTACAGTTTTGACTTCTTTGTTAAATCAGATGTTCATAGGTGTGCAGATTAGTGTCAGCATCTTCAATTCTACTACATTGGTCCACACGTTGGTTTTTATGCTAACACCAAGGTGTTTTTATTACTATAGCTCTATAGTAGAGCATGAGGTCAGGGATGGTGATAACTCTAGAAGTTGCTTTATTGTAAAGGATTGTTTTAGCTATCCTGGATTTTTTGTTTTTCCATACAAAGTTGAGTATTGTTCTTTGGAGGTCTGTGAAGATTTGTGTTGGGTTTTTGATTGAAATTGTATTAAATCTATAGAACTGCTTTTGACAAGATTGCCTTTTTATTATGTTGGTTCTACCTAGCCATGAGCATGGAAGATCTTTCCATTTTCTGATATCTTCTTCAAATTCTTTCTTCAAAGACTTAAATCTTGTTATACAGGTCTNTCACTTGTTTGGTTAGAGTTACCCCAAGGTATTTTATATTATTTGTGGCTGATTTTTTTTATCGGCCCATTTATCATTTGTATATAGGAGAGCTACTGACATTTTTTTTTAGTTAATCTTGTATCCTGACACCTTAACGAAGGTGTTTATCAGCTGTAGGANTTCCCTGTTTTNTTTGGGAGTCACTTATATGTACTGTCATATCGTCTGTCAATAGCAAAAGTTTGACTTCTTCTTCTCCAATTTGCAGATACCCTCTCTTATGGTTGACTCTGTGATTAAGTTGCCTCATCTTAAAAAAGTGTTGAATAGTATGGTCTATACCCTATATTCACTAGTATATACACCTTGCAATCTTCACACTATTTATTGAGCCTCTCTACACTAAATTTGGCTTTTTGTCATGTCTATATCACTCTGAATTTGCCATAAGCTCACCACATCCTCATCTTAATATCACCCCAAAGAACCTAAGGTCACTTTAAGATTACTACCACTTCACTCTAATTCAAACCCAACTGTGCTCTTTCTAATCTCCCTCTGATCTCATATTAGAAAACCTTTTTGCAAGTCTTTTTTATTAATCCCATTTAATCATTTAATGATGAACATCACAGCATCCTTAAGCTTATGTAAACAGTGCCATTTTATACCAACACAGGCATATATTTGATTTCNTTTTGCAAGCCCATTGAAATCTTCCAAGGGATGGTGAATTCAATACTTGAGATGTAGTTGGATAAGCATGGAGGACCAAAGAAATATCCCTGCAACTGAGTAAATATGTTTGTGAGTATAACCTAAATTTTCATTAGCTATCTAACAAATATGGTGACATACTCATATTGAACTTTAAATCAATTAAATAATGAAACTATTTTCATAGTAATAACTTAAAATTTATCCATCCAATGAATACATGATAAATGATGTTAAATGATGGCAATGTAAACACTTCAGGATACTGTGATAGTCAAATACACATTTTACCTGAAGACAGGATGGGCAATTTGAACATATGCATAATTTCAATGTTCCTCTAGTCAATCTACTGTTATCTAACACCCTTCTTTTAGCCAATGATTAATATTTTATTTCTGAGTTTAAGGTAAGGATTTTCATTAAATCATTTTAAGGTGAGCATATTGTCAGGCATAGCTAGGAGGGGAAGGCCTTGACAGATAGTGAGGGATGAGCATAAAAATAATTGTAAATATATAGAGTAAAATCAGCAAGAAAGTTACTGAATATTAAAGCTGGGAGCATTAAGAAGCCCTAAGTTTCACCAGACTGCATTACCCATTATGTTCATTAAGGTTGGTTCTATTGATGAATCAGGAAACCTCCAGCCAATATGTCTACCTTCCTAGGAAAATGAAAAAAGAATAATTTCCACAATCNTGAAAAATAATATTTCCTAAGTGTAGAAAACTTCCATTGCTAAGGTAGGAGAGGAAATGTGCTCATCTTTCACTATGTTAGGTTTTATGGTTTTGTAGGGGAAGAACAAGTTGGAACAAATAAATTGCATTNATTCGTTTTCCAAAGATCTTGTCTCATTTGGGTTAGCTTTCTTTTTCCTAAATTTAAAATATAACAAAGACTTAAGGGGAATGAGCAAAGGTAGAGTAGTTTCAAGGGATTTTACTTAGTGCCTAAGTATTCATCAACAGTCAAGATTAAAATTCAGAAGTATTCAGGACTTACTATGGATTTATACTCCAAATTTTTCAGACAACCAAACCTATCAGTAGCAAATTGGATTATATGGAGTTAATATATATAAATAATCAGTGTCCTAGCATAGTTCTCCTGGATTGTGATATTGTAGAACCATAGTAACTATCATGTACCTCATTCTATCTATTGAATTCCTTAGATTAATACTGGGTTTTAAGAATTAGGTTTTACCCACAACAATAATAAATATATGTGGCTCTGCTTGTTTTGGCATACATCATTTTTGTCCCTTGGAGGTCTGCTCCTTTCTGAAGGGAAACAGAAAGAGAGTGGATCTAGGGGAGAAAGGAGGTAGATAAGAGGAGTGGAAGGAGGGGAAACAGTAATTGAGATGTATTGTGTGAAAGAAGAATCTGTTTTCAATAAAAATAAAAAAAATAATTACAGAGGGATATTGTTTCACCATCATAAAAGAAATGCATAAAACCATTCTATTTTATTCAGGTGGTTTATTTTTCATTGAGAATGAATGCATTTATGTGCACAACATCTACCAAGGGTCATTGCACCTGCAATGGTAGAAGACAAAAGGTGAGAAGGTCAATCTCTATGTAGTGTTTCTAGAGCACTACTCTACCAGCTGNGAAGTATCAATTTCTACTCACAAATGAGGTATGTATATGTCAAGCCTGATGTGAGATGTCATGTTGAGAGAAGCTGACATGACACGATGCTATGACCATCACTCAGTGATGCATTAATGATAACATGAATGCCTTTTGCATTTGTGACCCAGATAGGAAAAGATCAGAGTTAAATGTCGCTTTAAAATCTCTGCAGTAAATAAACAAAAGAGGTTTAGGGTGGCATAAGAATAAAGAACATCATCAAAACTTGGCACACAGAAAATCATCACATGTAAATGAGCAGAAAGGGCAATTAATGAGTCTGAAGCTCTGCAGAGTGGCTNGGAAGAAGAATATACATGTGGGACTTTAATCTACTTCCCACTGNACAGTATTGGAAGTAAAAGTTTCTGCAGAAGCAGAATATTTGTTGAGTCCTTGAATTTTATCCTGGAGTCATCCTAGTCTATGAGTTCTTAGGGCATATATGGTACCTTAAATAAATAAAAAAAAAATCTCCTCTAGAGATGTCACTCTTAATCCCCTTGCATACTGATTTCAGTTAATAGAAAGTTTTAGTTATTGTTGTCTATTCTTCTGGCCCACCTTATTGAAGAAGAGCCCTGAATTTGATAAATGGAATACCATGCTTGTTGCCTCAGTGCCACAGCCCTCTTTTTCCAAGCAAAGAACTGATTATGGGAATCAAGGTTACGGGTCCCCCCACTACAGTTAAATGATAGAGTTTTGTTTCTTGANAAGTACTGAGTTGACTCAATTTTCCCAGCATGACATATTTCCAAGAACTCTAAGAACATCCAACACAAAGAATTACAGACAAGAAGTGGTGATATTTTTGTTGTTATTGTTGTTTACCAAGTCGAATCTGAAGAGCTAGCATAACCCATCCAGTTAAACCACAGCAGTTTGTTTCCACTGAAAATGTTGGCTTATACTACATTATTACAATTGTTTGTTCCCTTGTCCTTTGAGGTTTCTGGACCACTTCTATTTGATTTTTGCACTTCTGACTGCTCAAGNATTTGAAAGTACATTTCTCTTCTTTNGAATANGTTCTCATAGGATTCTGTCAATCCACCACATCTTTTGACATTTTTCCAAGTTGAATTCTTACCTAGAATTCTTTAGGTACAAACAATTGATTAATTGTGATTTTCCATACCTTCAAGGAAGTGGATGAAAACGTTACCACAGTCTTTATTGTACAAAAATAACTCCAGAGGTCTATTTCTTGTGTCTTCCACATATGAAATTCAAAACTCCATCTATGTCATACAAAGAGATAATATTCTAGGATCAGTCATCTTGGGATTAAACACTTTATAAGATTGTTCTCTAGTTGAGTGGGCCTGTTTCAAATTGCTTGTGGNCTATCTTGGATGATGGATAAGAGACATGATTGATTATATTCTGGATGGCCTTGAGAGATTCTGCCACATGAATTAACATAAAAAAATCTTTCTCTTTATTTTTAAGTTTAAATATATTCTTGTGGCAGAAGAGAAAAAAATAGATCTAATTGANCTCTTCATATAATGTCTAACTTTTTGGAAAAGTACTTAAACCTTTTATCTATTAACGACTGAGATTCTGAACAAGTAAACATACAAAGTAATATTTGTTCTTTTGTTTTTTTTATTATAAAAACCACTGTAGATAAACAACTATATTTTTCAAATTATTTGATATAAAATGAATTTTCTGTTTTTTCTTTTCACATCACAAATTTTAAGAAAGATAGTTTCTCCATAAGAATGAAAGACAGTCTGATCAATTGGTAAGTCACTCTAAAACAGAAAATAAATGAAAAATGACAGTGAATATGAAAATGAAGGTTTTCTTTTGAACTAGGAAAGAGTTCCTTGTATTTTAAAGATTATTGATGCGACTACTGCAGGGCTAGTCCACCACGACCTCCCTTGATCATTCTCCTCACACAAATTTCATTTTTATTTTAAAAGTTATATATGCACAGCAAGCCCATGGAAAGCTCAATAATGTGCACGGCTTTAANGGAAAACAACAAGCTTACATTTATTTTTCTTTCCCAGTTACACTGGAAATAAATTGCATTGACTGATTCACTGAACTTTTGATTTCCGTTGGAGTGCTGGCCCTGACCAAAACGAGTGAAATATATCTTCCATTAACTACCACAGTAGTTTGCAGGAAACAAACTTGAAATTGAGTTCTTAAAAAAAAAGTCTTTATGTTTCATCAGCCAAAAAAGTAAGTTGAGGGAACTTATGGAATGATTATTCTAAAAAAANAGAAAACAATGTTGCTGTATTATCCATAAGTAAACCACAGAGTTGGGCAAAAGTGTTACTATATTGCTAGGCATTGACATATGATAGACTTTGTGCCAGGCACTTAACACATGATTACTCACTTTTGTCAGTGATATGTGTATGTGTGTTGTGTATGTACTTTATATGAATATAATGTTATAAGGCATATAATATAAGGTATGTATTATATCCATATTAAAATAAAGCATTTAACAATAGCAGCAATTATTCAGAGGGCAAGAGACCTGGTTGGGACTTGTTTGCAGAGCCATTTCTTTATACTAAAATATTTCTTCCATCAATGAAGTGAAATGTTAAAATTATCCAAGTAGACATTTGATCTGAGCATTAATCTATGCCTTGTTGATAGCTGAGAGAGAGAAAGAGCTATTAGCAAACATGGCCTTCATGCCTGCTTTGTAACATATACTCATTCTATAAAGGCCCAAGTTATTTGTTTCAAAAAAACCCTTAACAATCAAGAAGTTATCTATGTATGTAAGTGATTCTGGCTACCCCTCTTTAGGAAAGCTTATTTTACCATGACTTGTATCATGAGACAACCAAAACTGTGTAAACCACAATTCTATAGTACTTTACCTTGTGATTTAGCAAAGAAACAGAGCAGCAGGCAAAGCAGTGGGGCTGTAGCAGTGAGTAACCTTCAGCCTAAGGGGAGGCCAGGAACAGTCATGACATAACACGATTTATGTTTTAGGAGCCCACTGCTTGTTACCNAGGTAGCCAAAGCCCAAAGAGGAAGCAAGAATGCAAGCAACCTTAGCAGCGAGGAGACTACTGCAGATGCCAGATGAAGGATAGTGGCGTGTTCTACTGCAGAAGTCCAAATAAGAAACAGTGATGTGATCGTTGCAAATGTGTTCAGTAGGTGGTTTGGGGATAAAGATAGTGGTGATGTTGACAGCTCTTGCTAAAGTATTGGCCATCAGGTAAGTGAGCTAGATAAAGCAGAGACAGATTCCAGGTTTGCCACTTACCAGGTGGGATGTGTCGTAGCAGATGATGCTATTCACTTGCCCACAGTACCTCCATCTGTGCCCCTTCTCTCCCAGAGCTTATCCAAAGCTACTCAGTTTTTTTTACTTAACTATTAGTCATTCTCCAACTTCTAAGCCTCAAAATGGATTAGCCAACAGAAAATATTCAGCCATGCCATCTCCATCACATTAGAATTTTGAAAAGAGCTATTTCACTTAAGTAAATAGTAATTTCTGTTTTACATTTTGCACCAAAATTAGGTTATATGCTGATTCTCTTTTTGTCCCCATGATATCATCAGCAAGTCAATATTAACTTGATTAATAAGAAGACTGTATGTTTTTATTCTTTTAATTAATTATTTTTATTATTTTTTTATTTTATATATGACCACAGTTTCCCCTCCTTCCTTTCCTCCCATTCTCTCCACCCTTTCCTATGCCCCTTCAATCCACTTCTCCTAGCTTTCTGTTCAGAAAGTAGCAGGCCTCCTATGGGTATCAACAAAGCATGGCATATCAAGTTGTAATAAGACTAAGTACCTCCCCTTGTGTTAAGGCTGGGCAATGCAATCCAATACTAGGAACAGGTTCTCAAGAACCAGCCAATGCATTAAAGAGAGCCCCTGCTCCCATTTTTGGGAGTCTCACAAGTAGACCAAGCTACACAACTGTCACATATATGTGTGGGCCTAAGTCAGTTCCAGGCAGGCTCCCTGGTCATTGGTTCAGATTCTGTGAATTCCTATGAGCCAGGTTAGTTGTTTCTGTTTTCTTTTCTTTTTTTAATGAAGTCTTTGACTCCTTTGGCTCCTACAATTNGTCCTCTCTCTTCAGCAGGATTTCTTGAGCTTGGCCTAGTGTTTTATTGTGGGTCTCTGCTTCTGTTTCAATCAGTTACTGGATGTCAGCTCTCTGATGGCAATTGGGATAGTCACCAATCTGATCACAGGAGATGGCCAATTCAATCTACATATTCACTATTGCTAAGAGTTTTAGCTGGTGTCATCTGTGTAGATTCCTAGGATCTTCCCTTTTATCAGTTTTCTACTTGATCCCAAAATGTACCTGTTTCCAGTCCTCTCTTTCAGTACTCTGCTTCTCCATCTACCTTTCAACCCCATAACTCAAGTTTCCATTCTCACCTTTCCCCAGTCTANCCAGGAGATTGCTTCTATTTTCNCTTCCCAAGGAGTTCCATGTGTCCCCCCTTAGGCCCTCTTTGTTACCTAGCCTCACTGGTCTGTGGATTGTAGCATGGTTATCTTTTACTTTAGAGCTATAATATCNACTTATGAGTAAATACATACTGTGTTTGTCTTTCTGGGTCTGGGTTACCTCACTCAGGATTTTTTTTCCTAGTTCCATTCATTTGCCCCCAAATTTCCTGATGTCATATTGTTTCCCAGCTGAATAATAGTCCATTTGTAAATCTACCACATTTTCTTTATCCTTTTTTCAGTTGAGGGCCATCTAGGTTGTTTCTAGTTTCTGGCTATTATGAATAAAGCTGCTATGAACACAGAGGAGGAAGTATCCTTATGGTATGATTGAGCATCCTTTGAGTATAGGCANAAGAGTGGTGTAGCTGGGTCTTGAGGTAGATTGAAGGGTGTTGTTTTCCTGATTTCTTTCTCAGACGTTTTATTGTTTGTACATAAGCGGGCTACTAATTGTTTTGAGTTAATCTTATATCCAGGCATGTTGCAAAAGGTGTTTACCAGCTGTAGGTTTTCTGTGGTAAAATTTTGGGATTTGCTTATGTATAGCATCAAGTCATCTGCAATTAGCAGTATTTTAGTTTCCTCTATTCCAATTTGGATCTCCTTTGGTATCATATTGCTCTAGCAAAAAGTTTGGGTATTATATTGGATATATATGGAGAGAGTGGACAGCCTTACCTTGTTCCTGAATGTAGTGGAATTGTTTTGACTTTCCTCTCAATTTAATTTCATGTTGGGTATTGACTTGCTGTATATTGGTTTTATTATATTTAGTTATGTTCCTTGGATGCATGATCTCTCCAAGACTTTATTTTATTTTGAAATAAATATATTCATCCATTCATCTATCTATCTATCTATCTATCTATCTATCTATCTATCTATCTATCATTTTATATTCCAGCTGAAGTTTCCCTTCCCTTCTCTCCTCTCAATTCCTCCTCCCATCCCCATTTTTCCCACCCTTCTAATCCACTCTTCTTCCATTTCAGGTTAAGGAAGGGTAGACCTCTTATGACTATAACAAAATATGATATATTAACTTGCAATAAGACTAAGCACCTCCTAANGTATTAATGTCCAAGCCTTTTATCATGAAGGGATATTGGGTTTTTCAAAGACTTTTTCAGCATCTAATGAGATGATCATGCATGTTTTTTCTTTCAGTGTGTTTATATGGTGGATTACATTGACAATTTTTCATATATTGAACCATCTCTGCATCTTTGGGCTGAAGTACACTTTATCATAGTGGATGGTCTTTTTGATGTGTTCTTGAAGGCAGTTTGCCAGTATTTTATTGAGTATTTTTGCATTAATATTCATGAGGGAAATTGGTCTCTAATTCTCTTTATTGAGTCTTTGTAGTGCTTGGGTATCAGGGTAGCTGAGTTTTTAATGCATTCTTCTATTTCTTTAAGGGTTGTAGGTTTATTTAAATTATCTGGCCTTGGACTGTATGTTGTCATTTCTTAAAATATAGTAGTTTATTTCTAGATTTTCTGTGTAAGGAGAGCCCAAAACAGAGTGTCTTTGTCAGAGACTATTAGGCTACCTTCATTAGCATGATAGAATTGAAATTTAATACCCCTCATATAGATGCTTTTCCATTGTAGAAAATTATCTAACATAGACATCTGAAATGTAAGATTCATT
>LZPO01087676.1:0-16940 GCA_001675575.1 Neotoma lepida | reverse complement strand
AGAGGCAATGTCTCATAGCTAGGACACATGAGTTTCTATTGAGCAGTCATATGGTCTGTGGCTTAGCTTAATGATCAAGAAAAAGAATTGAGTCCCAGTAGGCCAGCTAGTTTAAATTCTTCTAATCTTAATGTTGGGAGATTTGTTCACAAGTTTCAGAGTGCATCATAGCTGAAACAAAGCTTAGAAAATAACTTAAAGTAAAACTAAGATGTTTTTGTCAAGTAGCTTTGAGGTAAAAAAAAAGCCTAAGAAGATAATCTAAAGTTTTAAAAGGGAAGATAGTTCAATGAGGAACTCCTTAAGGTCAGGGAAAAAGAAAAAAGCAGCACAATTATCATTAACTGACTTGCCTTTCTTGATAGGATTGGTTGATAATTAAAGGTGATGATTAACTTCTTATATCTATTTCTGCCCTCAATCTGCTGATACAAAAAAAAAAAAAAAACCCTATTGGTGAGTGGGTATGCACTCTAAAGATTTAAAATAGAGCGGATGATTATTTTTTATGTATAAAAGTCTAAGTTTATGATTCCTTTAAGGTTCCTCATAAGATTACTTTTCAAGATAAGTAATAAAGTAATTGANCCTTCTTTTATAACTGAAAAATGCAGCCTACCAATAAAAAAAATAGATTGCTTGCCTACACAGTTTATCTATAATAAGTTGCTTGGGTATGAATGTCAGTGGGTTCTTGGCATAATTTATTTTTCACCTGTAATATATAAAATGTTTAATCATGTAAAGGACATGGAAAACATACTGTTTTTTTTAACTTGCATTCATTGTAATCATTCACTTGAACCATAGATTGTAACCACGTTGTAAGTTATATATTGCTTGAAAGATTTTGCTGGGGTATATAAGCTGTAAGGGAAAAATAAAGAGCAGAAGAAGGAGAACATCAAGAGAGCTAGAAGGGATATTTCTGGATAGAGATAAGAAAAGAGGATATAGAATACAGAATCAGAATACAAAAGAAGAAGAAAAAAGGTCTGAAGGAAACCATCAAGAGAGTGTGAGAGTGACTTTCCCTCAACCCCCTCAGATAAAAAAAAGTCATATTTTGTGCAACCTCTGTGAATTCCCTTTGAGCCCTGCTTCTGCTGTAGGTTGCCTCCCCACCAGGCCGTGGTAATGCATGTACTAAGGACACCTACACATGTAACCTAGCACTCTTGGTTTAAATGATCTTTAAGGCTCCTGTTTATAACCCACCAATCATTTAGAATATATTGTGCAAGACTCAAGATAGTAAGCTAGCACTGATGGTGCATTTAATGTCAGAGGCTCATGTTCTTCTCAGAGCACTCAAGGAGCATATATTGTGTGAGGCTTATGCCTATAAACTAGCATTCATTGTGATGGTACTTGGGAGACACATGTTTGTAATGGAGCACTCATGTGTTTGTACATACTGTGCTGTGCTGGGGCTTATACCACAGCACTCATTGTAAATGAGTTGTGACAGATTTAAACAGTGACCTAGCAATCATAGTGAATGCATTCTGGACACTGATACCTGAAATCTAACACTAATTTTCTTTCAGAGACTCACATGACTAACCCAGTGTTAATGATGCATTTACTATGATAGGCTCATGTTCATAACCCAGCAATCACTGTGAATGACTCACAACACTAAGCCAGCACTCATGGCGAATGTACTGCAGTAGGCTCATGCCTGTAACACATCATGATGCACATATTCTGGACATAAATACTTATAACCAAGAACTCATGATTTATTCACTATGAGAGACTGAAACTACTATGCCAGCATTCCAGAGAAATATACTGCACAAAGCTTATGCTTATAACTCAGCACCCANTGTAAATTAACTGTATGAGACTCAAAAGAGAACTGCAGTTTATGATGCACTTAAGTGAGAGTGTCATGCTTATAATCCAAATCCCATGGTGCAATTACTGTGCAAGGTACATACATATAACACATCACTCATGATGCAGGTACTCTGGAACTGATGCCTGGAACTCAGTACTCATATTTTTGTATATTTTGGGAGACACACATCACTAAACTGACATGGCTGTGTCAATGTACTCTGATTAATTCAAAACACTAAGACACAGTCCATGGTGCCTATACTATGGTAGGCTCTTGCCTATAACCCAGCATTCACCATTAATGCANAATGCTAGTTTACAAACAGCAAGCTAGCAGTCTTGGTATAGAGAATGAGGGAGGCTCATGCTTATAACACATGAATCATGATGCATATATTCTTTAGATGCACACTTGTAACTCAGCACTCATAGTTTACATAATTTGGGAGACTCACACAATAACCCAACATTCATATTGCATGTACTGTGCAAGACTCCTGTTTGTGCTGAGATTGTACTATGTGAGACTCAAAACTATTAGCCAACACTTATGGTGCACATAACATGGGAGGCTCAAGTTTATAACCCAGCATCCATGGTGCATGTATTATGAGAGGCTCATGTCTATAAAGCAGGACTTATGAAGTATGTATTTGTGAGGCTCATCCATAACTAGCACTCATACAGCATACACTATGGAGACAAATATGTGTAATGCAGTCATTACAGTAGGAGACTAATGCCAAAATAATCAAGCATGCATTGTTAATGTACTCTGCAGACACATGCCTGCCTGTTATGGAGCATTCATGCGCTTGGGATTACTTTGGGAGGCTCTTGCCTGTGATTCAACACTCATTGTGAATGTACAGTGATATATTTATACTATGGCAGAGCTCATACCTACACTCAGATCTCATGGTGTACATACTTAGGAGATGAATGGTTGTAACAAAAGGCTCATTGTTTANGTACTGTGTGAGACACACTCACTCATCAAGGACACTTGCGTCAATGTACTGTACATATATCAAAACACTAAAACAACACTCAGGGTGTCTGAACATTGCGAGGCTCATATTTAGAGCCCGACACTCATTGTTAATGCACCGTGTGGGACTCTATAAACAGTAAACCAGAACTCACGGAGCAAGTACTGTGGGAAGCTCATGCCTATGACACATCACTAACGATGCACATATTCTGGACATTCATTTTGTAACTCAGCAGTCATGGATCATGTACTGTGGGAAATTCACATCATTAAATCAGCATGCTTGTATCAATGGACTGTACAAGACTCTCAAAACAGTAAGCTAGCACTCATGGAGAATGAACTATGTGAGCCTGTAACCCAGCACTCATTGGGCATGTACTCGAACCTGTAGCCCAGCTCTCATAGTGCATGTACTCCTGAGTCTCATACCGATAATTTCTTATCTAAAAATTTAAGGTGGAATGTCAACAGTAAACCTTGTAATAAAAGGAAACATTTTACATTTTACTCCCTAAAGTTATTTCANTATATTTTTAAAGTACATTTTCCTGTCCTTTAAACAAAAGACTCCATATTTTCAATTTTGTCACAAAATCTACAAATAGCAATGCCTGGTTATAAATGTTCTGTGCATTGTTCAGGTGATGACAGGTTAAGAGGACACATCTTCCAGCCAGGAGGTTGGCAGGTCAGAGGTATTCCTCACAGAAGGTATTGAGTTGCTGACTGATGTGTTACTGAGTTCTCTCCTTTCTTACACTCTTTCATTGTTGGAAGATCTGAAGTGTCTCTTGAGGTCTCCTGTGACTCACAACATCCCTTCTTCCTCTTCAAATAAACATTTTTATAATATGTCACCAGTAAACAAGAGGAAATGAATTTAAAGGTTCGTATGNGAATAAACCGAGATCTCTTAAGCTCTCAAAGTAATCATTTTCCTGCTTCAGGGTTCTTCTTTTTTTTGTAACAAATACTCAAGAAATGTTAAATGCATCTTGCTGACTCCATAAAATAAATCCTATTAATGTGCATAAATATTGTCTGGCCCTTATCTAAAATTAATCTCAAATAGAACTTAGAACTTTTAAATTACTTTTGTTCTCAGAAACCTATTGACTCCTTATCAGTTATGCCCTAAGAAAATGATGATCAAAGAGAACTTAGGCCACAATTATGAAAGCAGCAAGCAGCACACACACTAGACAGGTGACACCNTTTCTTGTGCTCCTCTTAATTGCTGAAAAGCATGAATACAGTGGGAAAGATAGGAAAATCACTTGTCTCTTGATATTTTCAAGATCCATTACGTTTAAATTCACTTTTATGTCATATAACAATGGCACCCTCTTAAGAGACAGATGTTATCCTACTTCACCACAAAGCTCCACCTGACTCAGAACAAAGTGAAGTTAGATCAGAAGATCAAGTTTTAGTATGATTTGCTAGGATTCAGATGTGTTCCCCAAAGTTCATTTGTTGAAAGTTTACTTTTTAATGCAGCAGTGTTGAGAAATTGGGCCACTAAGAAGTCATCAGGTCATGAAGATACTGACCTTATGAATATATCCTGCCATCCTGAGGGTAGATTTGTCACAATAGTGAGTTTAGCTCCCTTTCCCATATCCCTTTTTGTGCTTATTGCATGTATCCATGGAATGATGCAGAATAAGGGTCCCTGTTAAATTGTGATACCTGTCCTGGACTTCCCAAGCTCTGTCATTGTGAATCAATAAATTTGTTCGGTTTAAATCATCAATCTTGAGTACCATGTTATTGTAGCAGAAAATTGACTGAACAAGTCCAACACCAGATACTTCTTTAATGGACAATCTTTAGAAATAAGATTCAAGGAAATCCAAGGGAGCATTGCATGCATTGAGTGTCTTAGAAAACTCCAAACTCAAGTATACTTATTGATAGGTATTTGTGGCGATAGTACTCTGCAAGGAAAAAGGTCATGAACACAACAAACCCGCTAACAAGAGTTTTATTGAGGGTGGAGGGACAGAAGGGGAAGTGAACAGGCCTGTAGAGAAAACGTGTGGGAGAGAGAGGGTACGTGGGACCTGCTTTTTAAATGCCGGCCTGTGCATGCGTATTCAAGTCCACGTGGCTACTCNCGCATGTGCCGAGGGTGCACAGTCATTGGTCCGTGCAAACCACATGACCATGTACCTGCACATGACCCGGAAGTGACCTGAGCCCAGGGGTGACCTGTGCGGAAATGACTAGTTAAAGCATGTGAGGTCATGTGGGTGTGACTAACACTTATTTCAATTTAATAAATACATATAGGTGGTTCTCCCTTCACATATTAAAGGAAGCCTCCAATGTGAAACATGGCTAATGTACATTAAAATTGGAATGGTCATAGTCAATGTTAATTTTTGAATTATTTTATATTAAAATAATTCTTTCAATTTTTAAATCTATATTTGCATAAAATATCCTATAATCTGTATACAAGATGGATAATTATTGGGGAATATCTGTATTGAAGATGACCATCTATCAAATAATATATAGCTAAGACATTTGCAATGCATGGATAGATATTCTATAATGTTTAAAAGGAATATACTTTTGGATATTTAATTCCAAGAGGAGCACATCTGTTTAAGAGTTCTATTTCCTCCACATTCCAGTTACATGTGATATANGAAATATTCAATATATACATATGTAAGTGCCACCAGCAAGACCTTTTTGATGTTTCATATAAATATTGCTCTGAGCTGAATAGTGGAAAACCTGAGGTAACATTTCACTGTCAACTTGACAGGCACTTTACACGTCTTCTAACACCATATATATCAAAACCTTGCTTAAGCATGAAAAGAGAGTATAAAAACGAACAAACGTTTAGGGTGATAAAGTAATCCATGAGAGATTGAGTTCATTTTTAGCTGTGAAGCATTTCTCTATTTTTTTCTCTTTTTCCTTCTAAAGAAGAGTAAATACCACTAAATATGAAGTAACCTGCATCCTCCTGAATGGCATACTCATGTTGATATTGGGGCTTAAGGTGCTTGATATCCCTGCCTAGTACTCACTACCTATAAGATTTTCAAGCAAGGTTCCCAATGCTTTGGCTTCTTCATTCTCTTTTATTTGTTTATTTGTTGTTTATATATTTATTTATTTTTTGGTTTTACATCCTGACCAAAGTATCCTCTCACTCCTTTCCTCCTAATCACCTCCCCACACTTCTCTTCTCCCTTGCTCCCATTCACTCCTCCTCCTCTGTTTCTCTTAAGAAAAGGGCAGGCCTCCTATGGATATCAGCCAGCCATACTATATCAAGTTGCAGTGAGACTAGGTACGTCCTGTTCTATTAATGCCGGNTGTGGCAACCCATTAGAAGAAAAGGGTTCCCAAAAAAGGCAACAGAGTCATAGACAGCCCCAGCTCCCACTGTTAGGAGTCACAAAAGAAGATCAAGTTATACAACTGAAACATACATGCTGAGGGCCTAGGTCAGTCCCATGCAGGCTTCCTGGTTGTCATTCTAGTCTCTGTGACCCCCTATGAGCCCAGGTTAATTGGTTCTGTGAGTTTTCTTGTGGTGTCCTTGACCCCTCTGGCTCTTACAATTATTCCTCCCTATCTTCCACAGGATACTCTAAACTCTGCCTAATGTTTAACTGTGGGTCTCTGCATTTATTTCCATCAGTTGCTGGGTGAAGCCTCTGTGATGACAATTGGGCTAGGCATCAAACTATGCTGATAGACCCCAAAACCAGGGTACTACATTCTCGGGAAGAGGGGCCCCGAAATCCCAGACTCCAGTCCAGTTGATGCAATCTGCAAGAGGTTTTATTTCAGGGCAAAAGGACAAACGGTTGTACAATCGGGCTTCTCCAAGAGAGGTTGGCTGGCCGAGGGATGGAACTTTTAACATTGATATTATCATACAGGTGAAGGCTCGAGTCTGTAGCCAGAAGCCGCATGGGTACCCAGACCAAGTGCCTTACATCTCAGTCTGGGAAGGCTTAGCCAAGGACCCCCCTGTCTGGGTGAAGCCATTTCTCTTCACTCCATCTGCCCCAGTTACTAGGGTACCCTGACCTCCACCTCCCCCTTCCCAAACTCCCCTTGTCCCCTCGGCCCCTGCCGCTCCTCAATCCCTTCCCGCCTCTTCCCTTTACCCTCTCAAGGAACTTCAAAGCGAGGACCCCAAGAAAAAACCCCTAGTCCTCCCTGAGAGACAGGGGGACTTGTTGCTGATGGATATGCCTCCTCCCTATGCCAACCCTCCAGCATGAGACAGGGAGCCACCCTCAGCGGATGTGGGAGAGGGCGATTCTTCCCGCAGAGACCCTTCTCCTCGCNGAGAGGNCAATTCTTCCCGCAGGGACCCCTCGCCACCCCCCAGTAGCCGCCTACGCCTTCGCCGNGATCGGAGGGGGGAGGCGGGAGGCACCTGGACGTCACAGGTTTTTCCCCTCCGCTCCGTTGCTGGCCAAACCCAGTACTGGCCATTCTCTGCTTCTCATCTCTATAACTGGAAAACTCATAACCCATCTTTTTCTCAAGACCCCCAAGTGTTAACTGGGCTGATAGAGTCCATCCTCCTAACCCACCGCCCCATGTGGGAGGACTGTCAACAGCTTTTGCAGACCCTCCTCACGACAGAGGAAAGGCAGCGCGTTTTTCTGGAGGCTCTCAAAAATGTGCTGGGAGACGATGGCAGACCCACCCAGCTGCCGAATGAGATCGATGAGGCTTTCCCTTTGACTCGCCCTGACTGGGATTTCAGCACCGAGGCTGGTAGGGAACAACTACGTCTCTATTGCCAGATCCTCCTGGCGGGTCTCAAGGGGGCAGGTAGACGCCCCACCAATTTGGCTAAGGTACGTGCTATAATTCAAGGGTCAGAGAAAACTCCAGAAGGTTTTCTAGAGAGATTAATGGAAGGCTACCGCATGTATACCCCTTTCGACCCTCAGGCGCCGGAGAGACAAGCTGAGATGATAATGTCATTCATTGGGCAGTCCACGCCTGATATCCGCACTAAGCTACAGCAGTTAGAGGGACTTCAGGAGTACACCTTGCAGGACCTAGTGAGAAAGGCTGAAAAGATTTTTAACAAAAGGGAGATGCTAGAGGAAAAGGAAGAGAGATTGCGCAGGGAACAGGAACAGAGAGAAGACTTGAGAGATAAAAAGTGAAACAGAGAGTTATCTAAAATCCTGGCCACCGTAGTCACAGGGACAGAACAGAACAGATACAGGCAGAATAGAAACCAGGGAGAGAGAAGGCCANGAATGGAACATGACCAATGCACCTACTGCAGAGAACAGGGACATTGGGTCAAGGATTGTCCAGTCCATGCCCTGAGAGAGAAAACACGTAAGCCCGTTCCGGTGCTGTCCTTGGGAGAAGAATAGGTGAGTCAGGGCCAGGAGCCTCCCCCTGAGCCCCGGATAATTCTTGAGGTGGGAGGCCAACCAGTGACTTTCCTGGTTGACACTGGAGCACAACATTCGGTCCTCACTCAAACTAGGGGACCCCTGAGCTCCAAAACATCGTGGGTCCAGGGAGCCACTGGGGGAAAACTGTACAAGTNGACATCAGAAAGAGAAGTCCACCTCTCCACTGGAAGAGTCTCCCACTCATTTCTGCTAGTACCAGATTGCCCCTACCCACTACTGGGGAGAGACCTCCTCTCAAANGTAGGGGCCCAAATTCACTTCCATGAAAAAGGGGCCTCAGTTACAGACCCCAAGGGTCAGCCTCTCCAGGTACTGACCCTGAGCCTGGAAGATGAGNACCGGCTGCATGAGGCCCCCACAAAGGTTCCTCAACTGGATCCCAAATGGCTCACTGATTACCCTCTTGCCTGGGCGGAAACAGCGGGCATGGGACTAGCCACTCAGCAGCCGCCACTAGTGATAGACCTAAAACCTACAGCCTTCCCCGTGTCCGTCCGTCAATACCCCATGACTAAGGAGGCCAAAGAGGGGATCAGGCCTCATATCCAGAGACTATTACAATTAGGTATTCTAAGGCCTTGCTAGTCGTCATGGAATATCCCCTTGCTACCAGTTAAAAAGCCGGGCACTAATGATTATAGGCCCNTTCAGGACTTGAGAGAGGTAAACCGGAGGACTGAGGATATCCATCCTACAGTGCCTAACCNCTACAACTTGCTCAGCACCTTGCTCCCCGGGCATGTCTGGTATACAGTGCTTGACCTAAAAGATGCCTTTTTCTGCCTAAGGCTGAGCCCACAGAGTCAGCCTCTCTTTGCCTTCGAATGGAGAGATCCAGAATCTGGGTTCTCAGGACAGCTGACATGGACNAGGCTGCCCCAGGGGTTCAAAAACTCCCCCACTTTGTTCAACGAAGCCCTGCACCAAGACCTGGTGAGTTTTCGAGTCAACCATCCGAACCTGATTCTTCTCCAGTATGTGGACAATTTGCTCCTAGCAGCCGAGACAGAACTGGAATGCNTCCAAGGTACCGGGGCTTTGTTAACGAGACTGGGAGAAATGGGATACCGGGCTTCAGCTAGNAAGGCCCAAATTTGCCAACAGGAAGTGACTTACTTGGGGTANCTTCTGAAAGAGGGCCAGAGATGGCTAACTGAAGGGCGAAAGCAAGCNGTGGCTCTTATACCCCCACCCACCAACGCAAGGAAACTGCGGGAGTTCTTGGGGAGCGCAGGCTTTTGCCGCCCCTGGATACCGGGATTCGCCGAAATGGCAGCCCTGCTATATCCCCTCACCAAGGCCAATGCTCCTTTTGCTTGGGGGTGAGAAAGAACAACAGGCTTTTGATGACATAAAAAGGGCTTTGCTGTGAGCCTCGGCATTGNGCCTCACAGATTTAAAGAAACCTTTTACTCTATATGTGGATGANCAAGGAGGGGTAGCCAAAGGGGTCCTGACCCAAAAATTGGGTCCATGGAAAAGACCAGTAGCTTATTTCTCCAAGAAATTGGACAGCGTGGAGGCCGGATGGCCCCCTTGTCTCCGCATGATAGCTGCGGTGGTGGTAACTCTGTTCAAAGATTCTGACCCTAGGACAGCCCCTCACGGTGATGGCTCTGCACGCCATAGAGACAATGATCTGTCAACCCCCTGACCGGTGGCTCTCAAATGCCAGAGTTACCCACTATCTGGCTATGTTGCTAAATCCTGAGCGGGTCTGCTTTGGGACTGTCACCTCCCTCAACCCAGCCACCCTGCTCCCCGAGGGAGGGACAGAGGTGGCAATAAAGCACAACTGCCACCAAGTGTTAGCCGAGACTCATAGCACCCGGGAAGACCTAACAGACCAGCTGCTTCCGGATGCGGACTACACCTGGTATACGGATGGGAGCAGCTTTCTACACCAGGATGAATGAAGGGCAGGAGCAGCCGTGGTGGACGGTGCCTCCGTGATCTGGGCAAANGCTTTGGCTCCAGGGACTTCAGCCCAGTGAGCTGAATTAATAGCCCTTACACAAGCTTTGAGAGCAGCCCAAGGTAAGANTGTCAATATTTACACTGATAGCCGGTATGCATTTGCCACTGCACATGTCCATAGGGAGATATATCGAAGAAGAGGCCTGCTGATCTCTGCTGGTAAGGACATTAAAGACAAACAAGAGATCCTGGATCTCCTAGAGGCCCTTTACTTGCCTAAAAGACTGAGNATTATTCACTGCCCGGGCCACCAGAAGGGAGACGACCCTGTGGCTAGGGGAAATAGGATGGCAGATGAGGCAGCCAAGACCGCTGCCCTGGGAGAGCAGGTACTTGCCTTCCAGACATCTGAAGAACAACCACAGCCCCCCAAGTATGAATACTCAGATGAAGACCTAGATATTGTCCAACAGATAGGAGCACAGTACAATGAAAAAGATGGGGCCTGGAGACTCCAGGGTAAGGCAGTCTTACCCCAGAAGATGGCTAAAACCCTAGTGACTGACCTCCACCGCCTGACCCATCTGGGATATAAAAAGCTCAAGGAGCTACTACAGAGGGAAGAACAATTCTACTTCATACCAAACCTGGATTCCTTGATTAAGCAAATTACGGGGTCGTGTGTCCCCTGCGCCAAGGTGAATGCTAACCGTCAGGCGCTGCCAGGAGGGGCCCGCATACGGGGGTCACGACCAGGGACAAATTGGGAGGTGGACTTCACGGAAGTCCGCCCAGGGTGGTATGGAGCTAAGTATCTCTTAGTCTTCATAGAAACCTTCTCCGGATGGGTGGAATCTTTTCCCACGAAGAAAGAGACGGCTCAGGTGGTAGTCAAGAAGATTTTGGAAAAGATTTTCCCCTGTTTTGGCCTGCCAAAGGTAATAGGGTCGGATAATGGCCCTGCCTTCGTCTTCCAGGTAAGTCAGTTGGTGGCCAGGGTACTGGGGTTAAATTGGAAATTACATTGTGCTTACAGACCCCAGAGCTCAGGGCAGGTAGACCGCACAAACAGAACCCTCAAGGAGACCTTGGCAAAATTAGCGATGGAGGCTAGCACTAGAGACTAGGTTNTTCTTCTTCCCATGGCCCTCTTCCGAGTCCAGAACACCCCCACTTTATTTGGGCTGACCCCTTATGAAATCCTCTATGGAGGGCCTCCCCCAATAGCCGATCTGTTAGGACCTAATATTGACTCCTTTGCCACATCCTCGAACCTCCAGGCTCGGCTGAAGGCCTTGCAGCTCATCCAGAACCAGGTCTAGAAGCCACTGGCAGCAGTGTACCAGTCCAAGCCACCCAGAGTGCCTCATTCATTCCAGATTGGGGACTCCGTCTACGTTTGCAGACACGGCAGACACCAGGCCAAGACCTTAGAGCCCTGCTGGAAAGGACCTTACACCGTACTGCTGACCACGCCAACCGCAGTCAAGGTCGACGGGATTGCAGCTGGGATCCACGCCTCCCACATCAAACCAGCTCCGGCTGAAACCAGTGAAGACTCCGCGGCGCCCAGATGGAAGCTCCAGCGAACTCAAAATCCTCTAAAGCTCAAAATCTTTCGAGCATGATCTTGGTCCTCATGATGGGGGTAACAGGGGCCCTGCCTGCTAACAACCCCCATGTACCACCGGGGACTATAACTTGGACCCTATCCATTGCAGGCACCGATGTCGCTCTGGATACCAAATCCTTCACCGGCCCATATGGAATCAGATGCCCAATGGAGATGAAAGCGGACCTCAAAGTAATTCTTGAGACTCTAGGCGAATCTCTTTCTGGTNGGGCCTGGTTTGATGACTGGTATGTTTGCCCGGGGAATAGAGACACCCACAGACCTGGGTGCCACTCTCCACAACAGTACTATTGTAATAGGTGGGGCTGTGAAACATCATCCTTTGGTGTAGTGGCAGGAGGGTGGGGCACAAAACCAGGTAATGACCCCCTGACAATAGAATGGGAGTCAGGAAAAACCACCTACCCCACCCGAGACAAAAATGGCCTCAAATTAAAACTCAATTGCAGCGACCTTTCCAGGCTACCCGGGACCTGGGGGTTGTGACATTATCATCCTACGGGATATGATTGGGGAGCTCTCCTCATTCTCTCCTGCCAGTTTGTGCCCTCAATTGCCCCACAAGTGTTGGGGCCAAACAAGGTGTTGGCAGATCAGAAAATCTCCACCAAGCCCAGGAGGCCGAACTTCAGCCCCCCCGGTTAACAGATCCTTAACAACCCCGACCCAGGGCCCCAGCAGGCCCAGTACCTGGAGCCCACAGGGGACTGGAGACAGGATGCTCAACCTAGTAAAGGGGGCTTTTGGGGTCGTCAANCAGACCAACCCTGAACTAGCAGACCCCTGTTGGCTGTGCTTAGGAGCAGCACCTCCTTACTATGAGGGTATTGCTGCCACTGGGAACTACACCTCTGGCAAGGCTTCCGACTGCNNTTGGAGTGCCACACCTAAGCTGACCTTAACTGAAGTCAGTGGAACAGGCCTTTGCCTCGGGCAACCCTCTAAGTCACAGGCCGGTCTCTGTAATTTAACTGTCCCCGCTGCCTACCTAGCAGGACCTTATGCCATCCCACCNAAAGGGTTTTGGTGGGCCTGCACCACTGGGCTAACTCCTTGTGTGTTGATTGATGTTCTCCAGAAGGCATCCAGGGANGCCTTCTGTGTGCTGGTCCAGGTTATCCCCAGAGTGTACTATCACCCAGCAGGTACCCTCGAAGACTTCTATTCCCACCACCCCACTCNTTTTAGATGTGACCCGGTGTCCCTAACCCTCGCAGCCATGTTGGGGCTTGGGGTAGCGGCAGGGGTAGGGACGGGGACAGCTGCCCTGGTTCAAGGGAACCAACATTATCTGACCCTCCAGGCTGCAGTCGATGAGGACCTCCGAGCGCTAGAACAATCAGTCTCAAAGTTAGAACAGTCCCTGACATCTCTCTCNGAGGTGGTGTTACAAAATAGAAGAGGGCTAGATTTGCTATTTCTAAAAGAAGGTGGCCTCTGNGCAGCCCTGGGAGAAGAATGCTGTTTCTATGCAGATAACTCTGGAGTGGTCAGGGACTCCATGGAAAAGCTCAGAGCCAGGTTAGACAAAAGACAGAGAGATCGGGAAGCCCAGCAGAGTTGGTTTGAGGGTTGGTTTAACAGATCCCCATGGATGACAACTTTGGTGTCCACAATTATGGGTCCCCTGCTCATTTTACTTTTGCTTTTAACCCTTGGTCCATGCATTTTAAATAAGCTACTACAGTTTATTCGAGAGAGATTATTAGTTGTACAGGCTTTTGCCCTAACACAACAGTATCAGACTTTGAGGGGTGCCAAGGTGCTGTAATTTTAGGATTAAAATTTCCCCAAAAGAAAATGGGGGAATGAAAGACCCCAACTTTCCTAAGGCCTGAAACCCCCATACTCTTTATGCCTGACACCCCCTCCCTTAGGACCGAGAAGCTAAAGCCAGAGCAGAATTGCTAAACTACCGTTTAATGGAGGTCAAGATTTCTGTTAAGATACACTGCCAAGCCGCTGCTCCACCACAACCGGAGGTTTCTGGCAAAGAGATAATTGCTCAATTGTAGTTAGGGCAATTACAGGAGTTCCGGGGAAAGTCANTCACAGGATGTCACAAGACATTCAGGTGATAATGATTATTTGGCTCTGGAATGTCCCAACCCTGGTCTCCATGACAATGAGCACCCACCCTATGATTAAGCCAAACTTTGTGGAAAGTCCCTAGACACGAACCAATCAAAGATAGATCTGTATGAAAACTGTAATTCTGTGATTTTTGCCTTTAAAAACTGTGTGTGATTTCAGTTCTGGGCTTCTCTTGCTCAGGAGAGCCAAGAAAGCCCGATTGTACAACCGTTTGTCTTTTAGCCCTGAAATAAAACCTCTTGCAGATTGCATCAACTGGACTGGAGTCTGGGATTTCGGGGCCCCTCTTCCCGAGAAGGTAGTACCCTGGTTTTGGGGTCTATCAATGCAAACTATGAGTATAAGAGAATATCATTAGGAATCATTCCATTGACTTTTTTTTGCCATTTGTGTTTGGTTCTATCATAGGTCTCTGGGTGTGGTGGTTTGAAAGAAAATGGCCCCCAAAGGGAGTGGCACAATTAGGAAGTGTGGCTTGGTTAAAGTAGGTATAGCCTTGTTGGGGTGACTATGGAGGCAGACTTCAAGGTCTCATATACGTTCAAGCCACACATATTGACTCAGTTCGCTTCCTGTTTCCTTTGGATCAAGATATAAGGACTCTCAGATCCAGCACTATGTCTGCCTGCTTACTACTTTGTCTCCTGCCATGACATTAAAACTAAACCTCTGAATTGTAAACAAGCTACCACAACAATTAAACATTTTTCCTTTATAAGAGTTGCTGTGCTTATAATTGCTGCAAGTCACAAGAATATGTAATAGAGATTTAGCTGTATATAATAAAGCTATAATACCTAGAAAGGTCCAGGAATATTTCTAGAGGGAAGCCATATATCAAAGAATATTTGGTGTTATTCAGCTTTTAATATATCAGCTGTTTCTTGCTATGAATTTCTTATGCTCATAATTTCCCCAATAACTGTATATGGATAGATACACACAAAATACTTGGATAAGTTCACATAGACAAGGCTTTCTGCCTCTAGACTCCTGTCCCCTTTTCAGCATTTGAATTGGGTATCTGCCTTTTGCAAATATCTCCTTTAGCTGCATCCAAAGATAGGGCCAGCTCCAAACAAAGCATCCAAGAACAAGCAATGAACAGAATATCTGGCCAGATCACCCACTGGCACCTGAAGCCCCTGAATTAAAGTAAAACATCCTTTTGGAGACAGTCTGGCTGTTAGGCTAAACACCTGGCTCCTAGGGGCATAGCTTTGCTTCTTGTGCAAATCAAACTCAGACCATTCCTTTTCTTCAGTCCTAGTGGCATTTCAGAGCTATTGACTCAGGACAAAAGAGTTTTTTGCATAACCAGGTGCAGTAAAGACTAGAGCAGAATTCCTGGTCCAGACAGAGTTGCATGGCTGCAGGAGAGAAGAGCAAGGCTGAGTTTTTTATAGAGAATGGCTTGCCCCAAGGAGACAGCTCTGAGGATAAATTTTTACAAATTGTAGTTGGATTTGAGTCAGGTCAAGAGAGGAGAAGAGGAAGGAAAGATGGAAGATGAAGGAACGGAGGATGAGGATGAGGTTGAGAGCATAAGAACTTAGTTATTACTAGGGCTATGAGAGGACAGCAAAAGGAGGGACANGGAGTAATTGAGTGTCAGAGCAGATCTGAAGTTATATAGCCAGAATTTTGTCTTAGAGAAATAAAGTGGATGGACAAAAGAGCCCAGTGTACTTAGATTCTTTTCCCTCAATTACACTATCTCCAGCTGTAGGGTCTTCCCCAGGACTCTGGGAGAAATCTTCTCAGGGTAGGCCCCTGGGAAAATTTCAATATATGTTATTTTTTCACATCAATAGAAACACTAACTAAGACACTGAGATATCCTGCCTCCTGCCTTTGGGTCCTGGCCCTCAAGTACGGGCTCCCTCTCATGGGGTGTGTCTGAAGCTGCATGAGTCACTGGTTGGTCACTCCCAGAATTTCTGTGTCACCTTTACCACAGCAAATTGTATAGGCAGCAAAAGTGTAGGTCAAAAGTTTTGTGGCTGGGTTGGTGGCCCAATCACTCCACTGGAAGTCTTGTCTGGTTACTGGAGATGGCTGGTTCAGCATTTGTATTCCCAATTGCTAGGAGTATTAGCTAGCATCACCCTCATTAATTGCTGGGAGTTTCCATTGCATGAGGTTTCTAGTTTGTCCCAGAGATGCCCAGAGATTCCAGTGGTCTCTCCCAATACTCTCTCCTTCCATCCTTTCCCCACCTGATTCTCTTTTTCCCATTCTTATATATTCCCACACAGATCTGCGCCCCCCCCCGAGTCAACAATGGTGATGTTTATTCTATTTCCTCTTCACAGTGATATTCATGTTTCCCCCTTGAGCTCTCCGAGTTACTTAGCTTCTCTGTGTCTATGGAGTGTATGTGGTTATTCTTTACTTACAGTTAACAACCATTTATAATTGAGTACATACTCTTTTTGTCTTTCTGGGTCTGGGTCATCTCACTCAGGATGATTTTTTCTAGTTTCATCCATCTGCCAGCAAATTTCATGGTATCATAGTTTTTAAAAGCTGTACAATATTTTCTTTACTCATTCTTCAATTGAGGGACATTTTAGTTGTTTCCAGTTTTTTGCTATTGTGAATAAAGCTGCTATGGACATAGTTGAGGAAACATTCTTGTGGTATGGTAGTGAGTCTTTTGAATACACACCCAAGAGTGGTATAGCTGGGTCTTGAAATAGGCGGATTCCCAATTTTCTGAGATACTGCCATTTTGATTTACAAAGTGGTTGTACAAGTTTACTCGCCTACCATCAATGGAGAAGTGTTCCCCGTGCTCCACATCCTCTCTAGCATGAGCTGTCACTTGTGCTTTTGATCCTAGCCATTTTGATAGGTGTAAGATGGAATCTCAGTATCATTCTGATTTGCATTTACCTAATAACTAAGGATGTTAAACATTTCTTTAAGTGATTCAGAGCCATTTAAGATTCCTCTGTTGAAAATTCTATGTTTAGAACTGTAGCTAGTTTTTAAATAGGATTTTTTGTTTTTT
>LZPO01087675.1:36349-54990 GCA_001675575.1 Neotoma lepida | reverse complement strand
GGAGGGGGCAGTTAAATATGGGAGTCTATGGCAAAAGCTCAATGAATGGAAATTCTGTGCATTCATCAGTTTCCCATTACTGTAACAAAATACCTGAAGTCATCAATATAAAAGAAGGATTTATGTTGTTCATTTACAGTTTTGTGGGTTCTTTTATTTTGTTTTATTTTTTTTAATTATTTTAATTCCTTTGTTATTTGACAGTTTCATGAATGTATATAATGTACTCTGGTTACTCCTCCACAAGCCCTTCTTACCTCTCCCACATCCCTACCCTTAGCCTCCCACATCCTTAC
This sequence comes from Neotoma lepida, assembly GCA_001675575.1. Taxonomy (NCBI): domain Eukaryota; kingdom Metazoa; phylum Chordata; class Mammalia; order Rodentia; family Cricetidae; genus Neotoma; species Neotoma lepida. Next base: position 54,694 of record LZPO01087675.1, on the reverse strand, counting down.
TAGACCCTTCCCTAAAGAGTTGATGACTTTTGGGTTGATTTTGGGACTAAAAACCATCTGTGCGACCATTGAATTGGGACTATTTATTGCAGCCTGGTGGGGTCACTAGTAGGGACAAAAGTGAAGGAGATGACTTTCCCTCTCCCGAATCTGTCAGTAGCAAACAGTTCAGCAGTTAAGGCTAGGGCATCCTGAGCCCCTCCCCCAGCATGCCTGACGGCCAAAGGGCCCAGTTTTGTAAAGACACAGGTATAGGCATGGATGGCCTCTGCCACTTCTGTGATTTCCCAATTGCAATGGATGCCTCATGCCCAGAAGATGACATCTTGAAGCCCTTCTTCCTACCAGTCTGCTCTTAAGTTCTTTCCCCCTCCTCTTCTTGATGGTCCCTAAGCCTTAGAGGGGATGGTCTAAAGGTCTCGTTTAGGGCTAAGCATTCCTCCGTTACTTACTCTCAGCACCTTGTACAGCCACAATTCACTGTACTTACCATCACTCACTGAAAAGAGGTTTCTCAAGTTAAGGGTGAGAGTACCATTTGTCTATGGACAACATAAATATTTAGAAAGTATATTAATTTAACTGAACAATCGTATTCAGTTTCCCCCAGGGCCATGATCTTGCAGGACTGTGATTCCCCCTTGCCACGGGTTGCACATGGAGCAGAATACACTGGGTATTTTTGTCTCTATCATTTCCCGAGGATTAAACACTTATAGACAAAGTCTGTAAGATACATAGGAAAGATTCAAAAACAAACTACTTGTGTATTTCACTTTTTAAAAGTTTACTATAAGGGTGACCCGAGAGATGGCTCGTAAGTTTGTCTTGAAAGCACAAGTACCTGAGTTCAATTCCCAGAACCCATATCAAAAACCAGTTACAGTGATGCACACTTGTAATCTCAGCACTCAGAGCGGGTGGGAGGCAGAGGCAGGTGGATTTCCAAGACTCACTGGCCGGCCATCCTGTCCTACTTAGTGAGCTCCAGGCAGAAAGGAGATCCATCTCAAAGGAAAAAAGGATGCTGTCCAAGGAATGACACCTGAGGTTTCCTCTGGTTTCTACACACACACACACACACACACACACACCAACGCAGGCATGTATGCACACACGTACATCCTTAAGGCAATAGACAGTCATTTTGCCTCAGAGTCACATACCTTTTCTCAGTTCTTGTGTTCTGGAAATTGAGAGGGGGAAACTGATCCTCTCTGATCCGGCCTCCACTTTATGTCTTCACTTAAAGGTAAGGTTATTTGCCTCCCTAAAGGCCCCATCTTCACATACAGCCAAACCAAGAGTCACAGCTTCACCATGAATGTGTAGAGCAGAGTATGGCAAAACACTCCTGCAGTCCCAGCAATGGGGAGACTGAGGCAGGAGGATCACAAATGCCAGACCAACCATGCCTACATATTGAGACCCTGTCTCAGGAAAACAAACAAACAAACAAAACAACAAAAAAACTAAACCAAAACCAAACAATGACAAAGACCCATGAACTTGTAGATAAAAGCGAATACAGACCTTCAGTTCGTACAGCAATCATGCAGATCTAGTAGGGTGCCCAGAGGTATTTTTCAAAAGCAAACAAGAACCCACAGTTTACACTACAAAAAGAGCTTTTCTCAGTGCAGCCTGTCCTGTAGTGTCAGTTTACACAGACAGGAATCCAACAGGCTGCACTCTATTTAGTCTTGGGGTTTAGTGTCTGTCTTTGTTATCTACCAGTAGCAAGTCAGTATATATGTGCTAGGTGGACTCACAACACCTGGTCCTGATGTGAGTGTAGAGTCAATGAGAATCCGTGTCTCAAAGCCTGCTTTCACCAAATTTGAAAACAAATGCCCAGCTGCTCAGCCCAAACATGGAAAGGTCACAATGTGACAGGTCTTCTTAGGCCAAATGCTGCTGTTGGTTTTAGCAAGGAGGTGTCTGTACAGCTGGGACCTGTGCCTCCAGGTCAGTGAAACTTGGTCCCTACAAGTCAGCACCAAGAAGGCTGGAAGCAATGGGCATGTTGCCCTCACACAAAACCATTTGGCAGAAGATCGAGGACAGGAGTACAAGTTGACAAGTAACAATCCTGAGCTGACCTGGGACTGCTATCTCTCCTCATTACAGTGGTGGGGACTCTGCACCCCTGTGAGCATCTGGTTGTCAACCTGCTTCAGCTAAAACCTAGCAGGAGATGGTAGAACATAAGGAGAACTTCGTTCCCTCTCACCTTCATGCGGGAATGGAAACATGAGTCCTGCTTACAAGCCAACTACTCCGTAGCACAACTACTCAGAATCGCCTTTCAAGTTGTCATATTAGTTCCTGTCCTTTAAATCTCAAAATGCACTCTTTGGCAGGAAGGCTTATTCCTTTATATCAACAAATGTCTCTCCCAATAGAGTAATAATCCTGGGTTCCTTTCTCAGAATAATGAGTTGACCTCATAACATTGTTTTTAGTACCCTAAATTCCAAGGACACATCTCTGCTGGAACCACAGGCTGGGGTTTGCTCCTAGCTTTGATGCTGGTTTGGAAAGAGTGCTTCCAGTGCCTTCTGAGCCTTTTTTCTTCTTCCACAATCTCCTTCTTTCAGTAGGCCTCCAAGTCACCTATGCCAGAGATACTTGCACATAAATGTTTATTGTAGCCTTCTTCACAATAGCTAAGTCACAGAAAAAATCTAGGTCTGTCAACAGAGGAATGGATAAGGAAAGCACGGTGTGTGTGTGTGTGTGTGTGTGTGTCTACGATTACACAGTTGTCTTAGTTTCTTTGCAATTGCAGTGACAAAGCACCATGACCAAAGCAACTTATAGAAGAAAGAGTTTATTGGCTTCTAGTTTCAGAGAGTAAGTCTGTGACCATCATGGTGGGGAGCATGCATCAGGTACCTTGATCCACAAACAAGAGGCAGAGAGAGCTAACTGGTAATGGCATGGGCTTTTAAAACCTCAGTGCTTGCCCCCAGTAACATATCTCCTCCAACAAGGCTATATCTCCTAATTCTTCCCAAACAGTTCCACCAACTAGGACCCAAACACTAAAACATATGAGTCTATGGAAGCCATTCTCATTCAAATCACCACAACAATGGAGTTTCTTTCAGCCATGAAGAATGAAGTTATGTCACTTGCAGAAAATTGAATAACCGAAGGTCATCATATTAAGCAAATTAAATCAGTCTCAGAAGGACAAATATATATTTTTCTTTCACATATGTGGGACTTAGGCTTCACATAAGTACACAAAATTATGTATGTACATATGACATAAGAATAGATGCAGATGAGATGGCTTTTTGGAGTCTGCTACCTATGGTGGGACACCTCTCACAGCCTTGAGGCAGGAAAAGGGGCTTGGACCTGCCTCTCCTGAATGTACCAGGATCTGTTGACTCCCCATGGGAGGCCTTACCTACCTGTAGGAGAGAATGAGGGGTAGGTGGGTGGGGGAAGCTGGAGGGGTGGGAGGAGGAAAGAGGGGGATCTGTGATGGGTATGTAAAATGAATAAAAAAATTTCTTAAAAGAAAAAGAATAGATGCAGAACAGCTGGGGGCAAAGCAGGGGTCGGGGTGACAGGGGAAATGGAGGGTATTAAGGAGTATGCACGAAATACCTTATACATCCGTGTAGACTTAGAAAGTGGCCTTATATGACATAGTATAATAAAAGAAAAAAGCTTAAGATGAGGGAACCAGCCCCTTTCTTACCACATGGCAAAGATGTACAGATGAATCACCCTACTTACATCTTGAAAATATACTGTGACAGGAAGCCACAGACTCAACCACTGGAAATACTAACCAGGAGACATTCCCACAAAGGACTTCTATGTGGTTCAGCTAACTGGAATGCACAGACCATGAAAACAGGAGCTAGAGCTGAATAGAGCTTACTTGAGTATGGATTTTAGAACCACACAGAACTGGCTGAGACCAAGTTCTGGCACCAATTGCAAGAACTTGGGCCACTTACTGAAACTCACAGTGTCAGGGTGCTTGTCACCAAGCCTGATAAACTTAATTCAGTCCCTTAAATGCACATGGTGGGAGGAGAGAACTGACCCCTGAAAATTATCCTCTGACTGTCACTTACCTGCTGTGGCAGGCTTCCGTCCCCAAAAGTAACTCAATAAATGTAAAATGGGCATACGAGGTTTTAAAAGCCAAAAATTAGACAGCTCATGTTCAAGTATATTTCTGACACTTGCACTCTAGAATTTATCATCAAAGGTAAGGTTAGCAAGCTATAATCCACAGCCATAGAGAAACTAGGTAACAAGGAGAACCCTAAGAGGGATGCATGGATTGCCCTGGGAAGGGGAAATAGATGAGTCTCCTGGGTAAATTGGGGGTAGGGGGTGGGGGATGGGAACATGAGGGATTGGGATGGTCTAGTTGGGGGAGGGATGGAGAGATATCTTGATAGAGGGGGCCATTATGGGGTTAGGGAGAAACCTGGTGCCAGGGAAACTTCCAGGAATCCACAAGGATGACCTCAGCTAAGACTCCTAGCAACAGTGGAGAAGGTGCCTGAACTGGCCTTCTCCTGTAATCAGATTGGTGACTACCCTAATTGTCATCATAGAGCCTTCATCGAGTAACTAATGGAAGCAGATACAGAGATTCACAGCCAAGCACCAGGCCAAGCTCTGGGAGTCCAGTTGAAGAGGGAGAGGAAGGATTGTAGGAGCCACGAGGGTCAAGATCATTACAGAAAAACCCACAGAGACAGATGACCTGAGCTTGTGGGAGCTCACAGACTCTAGACCGACAGCTAGGGAGCCTACATGGGACCAACCTAGGCCCTCTGCATGTGGGAGACACTTGTGTAGCTTTGTCTGTTTGTGGGGCCCCTAGCAGTGGGACCAAGGTCTGTCCCTGGCACAGAGCCTGGCTTTTTGGATCCTATTCCCTATGATGGGATGCCTCGCTCAGCCTTGATGCAGGGGAGGGGAGCTTAGTCCTGCCTCAACTTGATGTGCCATGCGTTGTTGACTCCCACGGGAGGCCTTACCCTTTCTGAGGAGTGGGGGGGGGTGTAGAAAGGAGGTGGGGGAGGGAACAGAAGGAGAGGAGGGAAAGGAAACTGTGGTTGGTTTGTAAAATAAATTTTTAAAAAGTTAATTTAAAAAAAAGAGGTAAGGTTAGCAAAGATAAATTCTGGCAATGTCTTAAGGTAGTCATGCCACCTACAAATATAAATGGTTTTACTTTTTCTTTTCTCCTATGGTTGGCTTTTTGTTTAAATTTTGTTTACTGATTTTCCTGACTTAAGGTCCCAGCACTTTCTGTGCATTGCTCCCTCAGGCATTATATTGATGTTGCCTCTTCTTTGTCTCCTTAGATCTTTCCAATAGCCATATGAGTAAGTGGTAGTGTGGGCCACATTTTGTGGTTGTTAATTTGGCCTTAGAGAGGGTAAATGGTACATAGAAGCTTCCCGCCACAATGTGGCTACACTTGGGCTTGCATCTTTATCTGCCTGGTTTCCCAGCCCAGAGCTGTGTTTTTCTGATGGGAGTAGAGAAGGATCTTAGTTTAACAAGATTCCTCTGCCCCTTTAAATGTGAACAGGGTACACAGCCCCACCCACCTTTCCAGATAATGAGAGACCCAAGTCATTTGCACAGTTACAATTTATACATGTCTTTTTATGTAGTAATCCGAATAGTGGTTGGCTTGCCATGAAAATAAACGGAATATCAAATATGATGACAGGATACCTCTGTACACGCAGCACTTCCTCCATCTATGGCCACAGGTGGAATTTGTATCAAAATAGAGAAGGGAGAGTATGAACACCAGCACCAAGTGGAGGGTGCTGAGGACAGGACTGACTCCTCGGCCATGTCCAACATAGAGGTGGGGGAACCAAGACACAGATTACTTTCCTCTTGCCTGGGGGTATCCAACTTAGAAAATAGTAGTAGAGAACCATTTTCAGGATTTGCCTTAAGAACTGAGAAAAATATAATAAACATTCTTGTAGCTAAATCAAAATAATCAGAACCTTTCCCTAGCAGCAAAGAAAAGGAGTAAGCGTGGAACATCCATTTTCCACATCCATGCTGATGTCTATCAACCCCTCAGTGCCTTCAGCAGTCCTGTTGGGACCCAGTAGATCCCATTCAAGCAGAGCACCTGGAAGAGCTCATTGCTGTCAGAGTCACATACAGTTATTGAATAGCAAGGCTGATTGGTTCTGTAGGGCTATGGATGGCTTCTGTGAATCTAAGGAGAAGGACTGAGTTGCACCATAGCTCCAGACCAGCAAGCATCTTCCTTCAGCCTGCACACCAAGATATTCCCACCCACTGGGACCCGCATGTGGATAACTTTAAATTAATCAATTTTCAGCTCTTCAGTGTCTAAGAATCCTCTCTCCTAAACACTGATTGGCTTAAAAGATACTTTTTTCCTCCCTTGCCACCTCATCTACTTTTTAAGGCACAATTGACCAAAAAACAAACAAATAAACAAAAAACACTTTGCAGTATATGTCCCAGCCACCAAAAAAACAAAAACAAAACAAAACAAAAACCAGGCATGGTATGTACACCTGTAATCCCAGCACTCAGGGCATGAGGTTCTATTGCTGTGACTTCAAAAGCAAAAACCCCTCCCCTTTCATTCATGAAGGCCTTTGTCTGTAAGAATTTGGTATATATGCTGAGGTTGGAGCTCAGAGCTAGAGTGCTTGCCTTGTATGTACTGGCCATGGGATGGAACCCCAGCTTGGAAAAAAGGAAAAATTTAAAGTCTTAGGTTTATGCCTTTTAGAGATTTTTCTTTATTATGACTTCAATGAAGGATAAAATGTAGCTGTATAGTATGATACACCTGCAATCCCAACATTGAGGAAGCAGGGGGCTCTTGTGTTCAAGGCTAGCCTGGGCTGCAGGGCAAGTTCTAACATGGCTTAGGTCATGTTGTAAAACCTTGCCTTAAAATAGAAAATAAGCTAAACATTTTAAACCTATCGTTTTCTTCAGTGCTTGTATCTTCAGTTCCCAACCCTACACATTTAAATATACAAATGCACATATAAGTGTCCATCACTGAAACATGATAGCACAATCATAAAAACAAGCACAGAACACAATACATGAACATGAAAGAGGTATGGAGCAGCATCACTGTCAAGAACAAAGGGAAATTACACGTTGTTCCTCTCTATTAAAGTGGATTTGTTCTTATATTCTTAAAACAGATGATGATGGGTGGTAAATTATTTGATCGGATTCATTTAGAAACACTGATAACTCATATTTTTATTTGTAGGATTTTACAATATGCCAGAATTAAGTGTTTTGTTTTTGGTTTTTTAAATGCAGTTACAAACAAAACTTTAGAGGTTGCACGGGTTACTTTGCTGCTGCTGTGATAAAACACCATGAGCAAAGGCAACATAAGGAAGAGTTTCCTTTGGCTTACAGCTCCGGAGCACTGTCATCCATACCGTCAGGGAAGGAAGGCCTGAGAGTAGAAGCAGAAAGTCAAAAGAAGACATCTCAGCCACACACAGGAAGCTGAGAACAGCTGGAAGTAGGGCGAGACTATAAACTCTCAAAGCCCATCCCCAGGGACCTATTTCCTCCAGCAAGGCTCCACTCCCTAAGGCTCTACTTCCTTTCCTAAACAGCGCCACCTACTGGGTACCAAGTGTTCCAATATCTGAGCTCATGGGGGACATGTGTCATTTAAACCACTACAGAGGTCACCTGAAACGACTGGTACAAAATATTTCAAAATTCCTTTAGAGAGCATCTAAGCAAAAATTGTCATTTTAATCTATTCTTATTCTCTGAAAACTGGCTATCTGTGAAAAGATATCCACATTCCATTTGTCATGCCAAGTGTCGGATTGTTGGACTCGGCCATCTGTTTGATTAGCAGTATGAATGGGCAAGACAAGAATGGTAAAGTTATATTGCAAGAGACCACCTGAAAAATTCCACACCAAAGGGCAAAAAGAGCACCCAGGTGGAGGTACCCTGGACATGGCAATACTGCTCTCTTCCCAGGTGGTAGCTTTTGACACTAATCCCTTCAAGTTCAAGAATGCAAGCATCATGGTGTTGCTACCTCCTTAGCATTGTCAGGGGCCAGGCTCATTACACAGAGCAGACTGTAAGTAATAATGCCCCACAGGTGTATGGCCATGGATTCCCCTGGACCGTTGCAGAGATCTTTGAAGGGCCCAATAGCTCCTGAATACAGTGTTCCCTGCATTATCTACTCCAGCAGGCGTGTTTGCTTTTGTTCTCTACATGCACAGGGCCCTAAATCCTGGAATATTGAATTTCGTTTCTCTTCCAATCCTTCCACCAGCTACTGAAAATCAGTTGCCACCCTCATCTGCTGGCTCCGCCCCCTGTTCATCTCCTGGTCATGGTGAATTTGCCTCTGCAAAAGCCTTGTATTAACTTCAATATTTTTTAAATATAAGATAATATTGATCTTGGCACTGGGGCTTGTCAGAAATGCTCCCCTTTGCTCTCCCCAGATGAACTTGCTGCTCCTAATTACACACTTCTCTTCCACAGCTTCCTCAGCCCCAAGTTAATGTAGTATGAGACTTTCTCCCTTGCCCTCTCTGGATGGTATCTAGCCATTATTCAGATTGACTGCACGCCTTGTCAGGGCTCCTCATTATCTTCTGATGGACTCTTGAAACACCTGCTCTGTTCAACATACAGATTTTTGCCCTCCACTCCCCTGTGTTGCTGGAATGGGGTACCCAGATGTCTAGTCAGCTTAGGTTTCTTGTGGGCCCCAGCTTTCCCTGGCACTGGGAACACAAGTTCGGTGTTGTTTCTATTAGCGCTCTCTCTCCTTCCTGCCTCTCTCAAAAGAAGGGCCTTGAACTGTTAGAGTGAGATCTTCCAGGAGGCAGCTCAGCCCATTAATAGCACAGATCTGGCCTTGAATCTTGGCTATGCCAGGTACCAGATGAATGATTTAGGAGCCAATGCATTCCTTCTTTTACTCTGTTTCCCTATTTGGTAAACAAAAATATCCACTTTGTATGCTTGCCCTGAGAATTAATAAAGATTATCTTTATGAAGTACCTTCTATAGCATCTCACAGGTAGCAAATGCACAATAACCAGACATCCATCATCCTAAGAGAATGCATCCAACAGAACTGTCAAGACTTAAAAGGTTCCATTCCACTTGGTGCAGAGCATTCATGCAACTCTTATCTTGGCCAGCTTCTTTGAGCTCATATCTTACAAGTATTATTTTTGTCATATTAAAATGCCCCCTGGAAACCCGTCAGGCATAAGCAGGTCTGCAAACTCAAAACTTGAAGTAGTATTCGCTTTCCTCTGACTAGGCTAAACAAAATCATTTGTTTTATCCCTGAAATCTGAGTCCCTGTTTCAAAGGCTACATTTTGTCAACTGCCCCTGAGATTTCTTTTCATCAGCACATTCCCAGAGTCCCCAGCCTTTAGAAATCATGGGAGGCTCTGGGCATCATGGGTGGACTCAGTTTTCAAAAAGCACTTGAGACCGCTCAGCTTCGGGATGGATAGTTCTCAGCTTTCAGCTTCAGTGTCTTTCTGCCTGAGGACCGTTTGGATGTGGGCCTAAGAACATAGTCACACGATGTCAGAGTATTAGTATGAAATAGGCGATGCCCTACTTCCTGCCTCTTGACCTCACTTACGAAAAACACAGGAAAATAAATCTAATCTCCTCGCAGTTCCCTTGTGCTTCCCTGCAGCAAGAATGTTTTATGACTTCAAATTACATATTAGATCTATTCCTACGGGGATCATATTGAAGATTTCCAAACTTAGTCTAATCATTAGGAAAGGGGTATAATTGTACTTTCCATCTCATTTAAAAGGATGCTTCTATCTTTGCACAAAGACAGCTTCCAAGTCTAGGGTGAGGACAGTTCTCCTTCACTTTGTCATCTTTAGGGTGATGAGCTCAGGTAAGGGGGCAGAGTGGGTGGTGAATCCCTTTCTCAAACCCTTTGCTTCTTATCATAGACTAGAGACTTAGGTTGGCTTTCAAGGGAGACGGTGTAGTCACCCAAAGGGGCCCTTGCTCTGAAAAGCCTGACCTTAAGAACGAGTGCTGGGTTGGGAGTATACCTCAATTCTATAGCACTTGCTATGCTTAGCAGTTAGGAGTCAATGGGCTTGGTTTTCAGCATCCCCTAGCCCCAGTCCCCCTTTAAATGATTAAAGTTTCATATTTCCACTGCTGAACAGAAAACAAGAAAACCGCTCTGCAACTCATGCAAAACAAGAAGACACCCGAGAGACTGATTCCCAAGCAGTAACCTTGAACATTCTCTTCACTTCCCTATGTCAAAACAACTTCCTCCAGTTGACTTGTGTGTATGTGGGGGGGTGTGTATGCACTCAAGTGTCAGTTGTCTGTACTTGGGGGAAATCTTTCCAATCTGTGGACAGCACTTCCCATTTGTTTTGAGTTGACTGCGTCCCTCCTTTTGCAGCAAACACATTTTAAACCCTGCATTTATTAGCATATAATGTTCTGCTCTGTGTGTGTTTCTGTGCTTATGTGAGTGTGTGGGTGTGCATGCATGTGTGGTGTGTGTGGAAGCCTGGATGTCTTTCTAAACCGTCCTCAATCTCACTTTTTTGAGACAAGTCCTCCCAGGGAATCTGAAGCTCACAGATTTGACTGGCTGGCCAGTGAGCTTGGGCATCCTCCTGCCTCTGCTCCACTAGGGCTGGGGAATCACACGTCCATGCCCTGGTTTCTGTGTGCATCCTGGGGATCAGAACTCAGATCTCAGGCTTGTATGACGAGCACTGTAATGGCCCAATCTTCTTCTCAGCCCCTTAGCTTGCTTTTTCTGTAACATCCACTGATGGAGAGCTGGGGAGCTGGGCGACCCCTCACAATATGTCATAGTGTCAGTTTTTCTCCAGAGAAATTGAAAGTGATTTTTCACCCTTAACTTTGGGGAGTCCCTCCGCCACTACCCCGGAATTTTTAAGGAGTGAACAGGTTCCGAGATAGGAAATCTTATAGTTCCTTCAAAGTTTTCAAGGCCAGAGCCCTCCCTTTACTGAAGGTGAAGGACTCTAAGCATACTGAACAAGATTAAAAACACATATCCATTTTCCAAATGAAAACAAGAAGTGACTTTTAACAACTTCTCTCTCTCCGGAAGAGAACATTGAGGAGTGATTTCATGTACGTTCACACATTTTCTTTTGTCCTTTGAATTCAAAAGACATAATTGCTTTCTGGCTATGCAAACGTGGCTCATTTTGACCTATCCAAAAATAATAAATCAGCCCTTGAAAAGCTTTTGGAAAACGTGAAGAGAGCTGCGTTTGTTCGATTCTCATGACTAAGTCTCCTCAGCTAAAACAAAGTGAGAACATTATGCAATTATTTAGAGGAAACTCAGGGCCTTTGGGATAGTCAATCATATTGCTCAGGCAAAACCGGACTTGGGGACCTGACATTTGCAGATAATTGTGCAACCCTCAGCTGTGGGAGCCAGTTCTAAGAGAGCCCCCACCTTCCACTCCCTCTTCCCCCATTTTGCTTCATTTTGTGCCTTCTGATTAATAAGAAGAATAAATCAACCTGACTTTGGCTTGGCGCTTATGAGATACACTCAGAAAAACGAGCGTGAATGCTGACTCTAGAAACTGAAGGTATCCTCTGCAGGCTTCTTTCTCATTCAAGAAACAAAGCAAAGCCAGACTATTCGGCAAACATGAGCTCAGATACTAGAGCTCAGGCCCAGATGTTATTGCATATAAATATTTATAAGGCCCATAAGGATCCTGGCAAAGCTCAATTTTGCTTCAGTTCGGCAAATGTTTCAAATTCAGCCCTTTTGTCCTCTGAAGCCTTCGGGAGACCGGATCTAGTAGAAGATACGTTATTTGTGGGAGAGGATGGGAGCCTTTCTTTTGTTTTATGACCTGCCTTTCAGGGATGGGGTATTGTTGTTTTCAAGAGTCATGTCCCAAGGACTTTTCCCAAGAAGCCAGGAGAAAGTGTGAAGGGTGAAACTGAATTCCAGAGTCACACACATGGTCAGAGGATGTACATCCCTGAGGTGGGATGAGGGATGGAGGGAAGCCAGCCTCCTTTTGTTCCTTCTCCATTTCAGTTGTGAAACAGCTCCAAGATCACAAAACCTCAGCTTAGTCATCCATTAAGTGGGTGTGTGATTAGTAAAATAAGCAGATTTGTTTGTTTGTTTATTTAGTCATTGGTATTGGCAATTGAATCCAGTGTGCCACATCCACAGCATAATTCAGACTTTTAAAATCTCAGTTTAGCTAACCAGCATGAACTTCTGAAAAAAATTAATACTTGTAATACACATTTCAAACGTTGGGGCTATTATTTATCCATTTTATTATTTATTTATATAATTTATATATTTATATGATGTATTTACATATTTCATTATTATTATTTATTCATGTGTAGCATAAGTGTGCAAACATATACTGCAGCATGCATGTGGAGGTCAGAAGACACTTTGTGGGGGTCAGTTCTCTCCTTCCACCATGTGGGTCCCAGGGATAGAACTCAGGCCATTGGGCTTGACAGGAAATGCCTTATGTACAGAGTATCTCCCTGTCCAGTCCCCCAGTAGTTAAACAACTGCTTGGCAACTTATAAAGGACCAATAACAACAAAATTCGTTGTGTACTAGAATTTAATATTGAAACTTTTTTAAACAATCTGATGATTTAGGCTCTTGATCACTTGGTTCTCCAGATCTGTCAAGATTGATGAACTTATTATTTATTATTATCATCATCGTCATCATCATCACTGTGTTTTTATTGTGGTGTAGGGATTGAACCTTGAACCCCAAGCATGCTGAGCACATGTTCCCCCATTGAGCTGCACTCCTCAGTGAAATCGTATTTTTTTTTCTCTTTGAAGTTCACCCTCTTGGCCTCTCTCCTTATCTGTCTACCAGGGAAACTATCTAGCTCCTAGACCCCCTTTACGCCTCTCAGAGGTCGTCCTAACTCTTGGTAGGGGTTAGGGACACAGAGGAGGCAGCAGTTAGAGCCTCTCAGAGGAGGCATGATGTAAGGGACTATAGTAAGACTCAACAGACAGCAAAGATTCAAAGCATAAGACTGCCATCTAAAATTATTTTAAGCCATGTGTGTATGATATAAGAAATGGCATGCCTACAAGCTTTGCCCACCTATGAGCCATGCACCCTGCAACTTGAGATGGCTTACGCCATATTTGATTTGATTCATTTGTATATGGGAGTGAGAGGCAGCTTGGCTTTTTCCAGTGGTTAAGTCCTAATCTGTAGAATAATTCCTGCCTGACTGGGAGAGTCCTGATAACCTTCAGTACCAAGTGACCGTGGACTGGGTGTGGGAGCTCTCTGCTCCACAGGACAAGGTCTTCCTGTTGTTGAGAGCTCAGGGATGAAAGGCCCATGGTCCTCCACAGCTCCCGGCCTGCTGGTTTCTCAGCACGCTCTCCAGCAGGTCTGTGCCAATCCCATTGTCATCGCTGTGCCCTCTGGCCGCTGCAGCTGACAGTTCCAGTCGACCCTGAAAGCACAGGTCTTCTCCGTGGGGGCCTTTATCTGCTGGAACATCTGGCAAACTCTCTGAGGTCCTTACCTGGTTTCCATACTTAATGTATGTGTAAAGATTTTATCAAGGCTCCTGGCGGCTGGACTTCACAGTGTAATCACAAAATCAATCCACATAGACTAACTGGGCAGAGACTCACTAAGAAGCCATCCCACAAGGTCAGGCACTTAATTAAGGCGCTCTCCCCCAACCCCTTGCTGGCCCCCATTGATTCTTTCCTTTGTCTAACAGATGTTGCTACTCTTCTTGTGGACAAGCCATGCCCCACCTGGGACCATCTTCAGAGCTTTGCAGTTTAGTAGGAAAACCACCAGGGGGCACTTGTGTACTAACCCAATCCCTAGGGAATGAAGGAGAAAAGGCCTTCATCCAACCCCAAGGAGACAGCTAACCCATCCTAGATAATCTACGAGCCTGTGTTCTGTTTGCTAAACTTCAAGATTCCTCCTTTAGCTATGAGCATACCTTGGGATAATCAGAGACTCCTCTCTTTCCAACATCTGCACCTTAGGGAGCAGTGGAGCCATGGACTCCATCACTCCCAGACAAGGTCTAGGAGATCTTTCTGCAGCAGAGATGTTCTACCAGCAACTTTGAATGCCAAAGTCTTTGGATTTGTAACATGTAAGTAAGCAACTTATTAAAAAATAAGCCCAGCCAGAAAATGCCAACCTACTGCCCCTCAGTGATGTGGAGTGTGCTTTGCACTGCTGTTGCCCAACCTTGATGAGCCAAGCTCGTCTTTGATGATCGTGGGCCATTGCCTCTCAAGACATCAAGCACTGCTGTGTGTCTCTCAGTACCAGGTCTTGAACAGGAGACATACTTAGTATGAGGAGAGAACCAAGTAAGCAGGACATTATGGAGCAGGAAGTTTGCACATAGCTAAAGAGGCTTCCACACTAAGACCAGATATCAGACTCTGCCTTGAAAGATAGGACATTTGGTTGGTAGCATCTGAGAGGACCGAGGCCTGAATGTATGAGATCCTCGATACCAAGGAACAATTCTACTCTGCCCTCAAGAACAAATAGAGCTTTCAGAGAAGTTCGGACTTTGTTTATTGAGTGCCTACCATGCACAAGATGAAGAATGCATCTGAAATCATCCAGGTTGTGGCAGCATTCACTGGGTACATTGGGCATGAAAGCCTTGAGTCCAACAGTGGACTGAGATCTGTCTAGTCTTGGCCCGTTACAGACTAGGCACCCTTTGAGCACCTGTTTAAATTGGGTTTTTACAAACTGCCAAGGTTTGATGACCTGATGGACAGCTTGAATGCCAAGTACATACACATCATTTCTGCCAGGAGTGTTTACAAGTTATTTTTGCTCCCAAGAAAGGAGTGCCAGCCAAGCATGACTCAAAGTATAGTCTTCTGCAGAAGGGGATACTTGGTCCTCTGAGGCCTTTGCTGTCCTTGGAGATTGTCTCAGCTAGGGCTGATGTTTCTGACAAGGCCCTTGCTGCTGTAAATAGAGTGAGTATCATCTACAGACTAAGTAATGAAAGAAACAGGAATTTTATTTTTTTTAAGATTTTTTTTTTATACAAGTGTGTGTCTGAGTATGGGTACACACTCTGTGTGTCTCTCTGTGGCACATGCACAGAGTCCAAAATAGGGTGTCCAATCCCCTGGAGTTGGAGTTATAGGCAGTTGTGAGATGCCCAACATGAGTCCTTGGAATTAAACTTAGGAGTTTAAACTACACTGATCACCTGGCTGTCTGAAACAAGTTTTACCTGATTATCAGAAATTAACTTTTTTTTCCTGCTCTCTGATGTTCCCAGGATGGAGTTAAACTTGAGTGTTGTAACAGAGATGTTGAAGAAACTGCCACTCTTGAGCCCTCTGTGCATGAAAGCCGCAGGCCCCTCATTGTGAGACTGCCCGGAAAGGACATGAGTTCTTGGGTTCCGCAGCACTTGTGACCCTCTCTAGGGTCTCCCCTTTGTAAGGCCTCCTTTCGGGCAGTCACCCTAGGGTCTTCTCACCCCTGAGAAGTATTTTCCACTCAGATGCAGAAGGGTTGTCCTACTTAGCTTTAACTGTCAACCTGACAAAGCCTGGAGTCATCTGAGAGGAGGGGGAGTGTCTTGATTATTAATTGGCTTAGGAGGATCCAGCCTACTGTGGGAGGCACCATTCCCTGAGCAGGTACTCCTGAACTGTCTGAGAAAGCTGGCTAGCAAATAATCAGCTAGCCTGTAAGCCAACAAGCAAAGTCCCCTGTGGGTTCTTCTGTTTGTACTGTTTGTATGTCATTGGCTGGAGTGAGTACCTTAGTCTGAGGTAATACTAGATGGAAATACAAACAGGCCTAACTTCAAGTTCCTGCTCCAGCTCCTCTCCTGACTTATCTCCATGATGAACTATGATCTATAAGCTTAGATAAGTCCTTTCTTCCCCTAAATTGCTTTTGTTCATAGTATTTGTTACAGCAACAGAAATGAAACCAGAACAGGTATGCAGGAGATTTGTTTGCTCTGTCCCCCGAAACTGTCAATAAACTGAACCTTGATTCAGAGGATAGAGTCCCTGCTCAGCTGACCAGAATAAACCATAGAGTTTTTTGGCGGACTCAGATGGGAAGAGAGGGACACAGGGAGGAAGGAGGAGGAGCTTAGGAGTTTCACGGGCCTGTCTGGATCTTGGAAAAGCAGAGAGGAGGGTCAGCTGGGCTTTTCTCTTTCATTTTTTGGATCCACCAAGTTCATACCCTACTGACTCCCAAGTTTTTATTAATAACAGAATGATTTAGATAATTGTTACAAATGGAGAAACTCATTGCTAGAGTTCCAATTTTTCCTGCAGCGTAGTATCCTTGGTAGGAAACATTTCATTGATGCAAAGACTTCTTCCTGGATAAAGGAGGAGGCTTGAGAAGCTGATGAAATTCATGAGAAACCTAACAAGACACAAGAGGCCCTCCCCCGGGTTATATAAACAGCAAACAACTGCAGATGAGAGGGAAGGCCTTAGTGAGATTTGACTCCAAAAGGCTGCGTGCGCAGGGAGCAACAGTTACGCAGCTGTGTGAGCCATCCACAACGTTGGCTATTGAGCTTTTTGGGGACACAACTACCAGAGAGTTGCTCATGCTTCTGTAACTAACTCCTCCCCTGTGGTTCTGTGTCTAACCCCACTAAACTCCTTGGTTCTCCAAACTGGATTTGATGAAGCCATTCTGTGAGCCATCATCCAGGCCCTCCCTGGGTTGACAAACGCCTTCTTGGGGAAAATGAAAAAGGGATGGAGAAACAACAGAGCCTAGTTTCCTGCTTTAGAGCAGGAGTCAAGTACCTCCGGAGGCTATGAAGGTGATATATAAGATATCATACCAGCGCAGCCTGCAGCAGGCTCTACATGGGGGTGATATAGCCATCAAGTGGACCAGTCAGAGTCTAAGACCCAGCAGACTTATGGGGGCACAGAAAATGGTTTTATATTCTATTAAAATCAAAGGAAATCATGAACATAACAATGAACTTAGCCTGGATATTTGTCTTATGTCAACATGTTCATTTAAAAACAGTCCGCTGATTTTCTGTGAAGGAACCCATGAAAACAAAATGGCCAAGACCTATGAAAGTCAAGGGGCTCTCCCATAGTGGCTAAAGCCCAGGCAGTTCTTGCATATAAGATTTTACACAGACAAAATACATTCCAGTTCTGAAGTCCTTTGAAATCCAAAGGTCACAAAGGAATCTACCATCTCAGGGTCTAGGTTTCAAAGGAAAATGATAAATATAGTGCCTTTAAAAGAAAAGGGGAAAAAGAAAGGCCCACATGCCAGCCTCCCCTTCAAAGACCTGGTGCCTAGCATGCCCCTCCCCTCAGCTTCGAGCTCATGTATGGAGGGTTGGTCCCCAGTGCAGGACCCCTTGCGTTCTCAGCTAACCAATGGAATGGAATGGGGCCGTTCAGTCAACAGAGGTGAAGGTGGACGCTAGACAGTGATTTGAGCTTCCTAATAAGGATGGATTGCTACCTGAGACCTGAAGTTCAAAAGTGACTTTTCTCATCCTACTCCATCCCCACATGAATCTTCCTTGTGCAGTGTTCTCTGAGGACCTCAAGGTCCATCCAGGACTTGGCCCTGAGCTCACCAAAGCCACATTTTTACAGATCACCAAGGTTCACAGATGTTTGCACTGACTGCTCCGTGCTTTGCTGCAATAACTGGAGCTGCTTCCCAGTGACATTCATCCTTTCCCCAAGTTCAGGCTGAAGAATCGTCTGCGAAGATCAGCAGCTCCGGAAGATGAGGAGAGGGAAGGCATCCTCCGGAGAAAGGGAGTCAGTGTAATCCACCATTCAGTGAAGACACACAGCAATGCTCTCCATACAGAGTCAGGTTCAGAAAGGAAGCTGTGTGTCAGGGTCCAAGGGAAAAGGAAGGACCATGGGGCTTATTTATGGACACTGTGTTTACATTTTTTCAGCAGAGCTGTGAGAGCTCCCAGGGACTCAGGAATGCTCCTGCTGACCTTCAAGCTGAGATGAAGGTATAGATAAACCAACCCATCTACGAGCTCTGAAAGAAATACCTGCCCATTCCATAGTTAGGTACAGTCTTTTCCCTAAGCGAGAAAAGTTTGACAGCTGGTAATGCACAATGACCCCAAAGCTGCAAAAGAGGAGTAACAGCCTTACTGCCAATCTACTTACTCTCTATAATCTCATTAATGCTCACAAAAATTACAAGGGTACAAGGTATCAGTAGTTCCTTTTT
>LZPO01087674.1:51336-64493 GCA_001675575.1 Neotoma lepida | reverse complement strand
CCACACTATTTTACATGCATAGGACATCTTAGTTCAGGCTAAATATATTTCTAGACTGTGATTCCTACTGAGGGTAGATAGCTAGTATGTTGACAAGGCAACTCTGAGATAATAAAAGGGCAGAAATNCCCAGGCATTTGCCAGAACTCACACTACATGGAAAGAACAGAGCCAATACTTGACCAAGTCTCTGAAGTGTAATTAAGTTCTTTCCAGCACAACATGGCTGACTTCTCTCTTCATGGTTGCAGCTCAGCCAATGCTAGGCTCTTCAGATTCTTCCTTCAAAGCCCTCCATACTATTGATCTCCATTTTGGCTGGCCCANCCTAGCCATCCTCCAAGTGCCTTATTCACAAGTTATTACCAATAACCTCCCAGCAAAGAAACTGGCTTTANCNTTCTCTTCAAGCTAGTCCCACAAAATCTGAATTCAGTGCAGCTCTAAGTAGATCAGTGATAATTCTGTCCTTTTCAGGCAGACTATATTTTNGAACAATTTTCTGTACCAGAAACATTNAAAACAAAGTGTGAGGTTCTCATTTACTCCCTCCAACTAATTNCAGTTCCTTCCTGCTTCCTATCCCATTTCCCTGTTGGTATGTTATATCAGTATGGAGCATATGTTGTCAACAAAGAACACAAATCAATATATATTATTAGCTAAAGTCCCTTCACATTAGGGTTCAGTATGTGTTAGGTAGTTTTAAGGGTGTAGTAAATTCATAACAATGNNATGCAGCCACCATTACAGTGTCATGCATAATGGGTTGCTTTGCTTTAAATATCTCTCATTTTCTGCAAGACTTTGCCAAACATGGATCTTTTCACTCCCCACAGTTCTCCATTTTCTAGAAAGTCACATAGTTGCAAATACACAGTATATGTAAGTTTTACAATGTATTTCTTTCAAATAGTGATAAATGTATTCACTATTTTTCATNCATTTTCATGGTTTGATGACATTTCTTATTTCTGTTGTCTGAGTGTACCTCAATTTATTTATCCATTTACTTATTGAAAGGTAACTNGATGGCTCCCATGATTTAACACCTACAGATTTTGTGTGAAATTAAACTGTATATGTGTATTTATGTGTGTGGATGTTCATGTGAGTGTGTATANCTGTGTAAATTTGTGTCCATGTGTAAACCAGAGATTAACCTCAGGTGTTGTTCCTTAGGTGCTATCTGCCTTGTTTTAGAGACCAGTTCTCATATTGTCCTGGAGCTTGCTCAACAGGACAGTCTGAATCATCACCAAGCTTCAANGTCTTGGGAGGAGTCATTTTTAATGATTAATTTGCCATTTAAAAGTTTTCAATAANCGGACTGANTATATCCTTCATCTTGTGNNAAAATGTCTCATNCTTCAAACTTNGTTGTCCATTTTTAAGACATTGACCATTGGCTTTTTAAAGCATTTTTCTATATATAATCTACATATTTATTATAATANTTACATANTGTTGCAATTATATTGCACTTGAATATTTAAAATTTAGAGTCAACTTGACAATTTCCACAAAACCATCCTTTTGATATTTTTATTGAGATTGTATTAGTCAGAATACCAACTAAAACAAAATGNAAATCATAGAAATATAGTGTCTCCTGCCTCNTGAGCAAGCTANAGNTCTTCANTTACATAGTGNNTCTAAAGTTTTTGTCAGGTATATTTTGTAGTTTTCAGCTTATATACCCTACAGTTATTTTTATCAGATTTAGGTCTAGCATTTCATATTGCCCAAGCTTTACATAGTATTGTTTTTCATTTAGATTCATTGGTTAGTTGTTGCTACTATATAGAAATGCAATTACTCTTTCTCCAGCAAATTTAGCAAACTCATTAATTAATGAGTTAGCTTTGATTAGTAGATGATTGTATCTCCTTTTCTATTTAAATAATAATGTTCTCTAANAATAAAGGCAAAGGTGCCCTTTTTCCTTATCAATTTGGGTAACTTTCTTCTATGTCTTATTACACTGGCTAAAATTCTTTGGTATGAAGTTCAGTGAATGAAACTAAAATGGTCATTATTTAGTCTTGGTTTTGCCCTAATATCACACTGAAAGTGCATGGCCTGGCCAGGACGATATCAGCCATTGGTTTTGTTATTGTCATTTATCAAACTGAGAAAATGTCCATCTGGTCCTGGTTTACAGACATTTCTTTTGGAATGAATATAGAATTTTTATTTTTATTGACAATATTATTATCTTATATTTAGTGCATCAATATAAGGAATTATATGATTTCTGGANATTATAATGACTCTTNATATTTTGAANAAGTTCATTTAGNCATTAGAAAATTNTTGTTAAAATGTTTGCCTATAATGCCTGTCTCTAATAGCCATCTACAGTACCAAAATTATNTATTTTGCTATCAGAACTAAACCANAATTTCCCAAAAATATTAAGCTGTAGTTCTTTTTTCTTATAATCCCTCTCTATTGGCTATNAAGGCAGGGCCCATGCCACAGATCTAGCATGATTCTCCTTTTTATGCAATTCTTCAGTAGAGTATCCATGTAACTAGTATCATTCATTTCCTCAATATTTGGTAGAATTTAGTGATGAAACACTTCAGTGGTGGTGTTTNNTATGAGGGAAGGTTTTTCACTATCCATTAGGTTTANTTCATTGGCATGGAGTTATTCCTGTTAACCAATTTACCTGNAGTGAATTATGAAAACTCACATCTGTGAATTTTTAGTTCATTAAACNTTTTGAGCTTATTATCATAAAAGTCATTATAGCCTTGTGTTCTTCCTAATAGCTGAAGAATCAGAATTGAGTATACCTGTCCTTATCCTGAACTTTACANGTGTATGGCTTCTNGCAAGAGCATATTGCTTTCCTTAACCTCAGAGGACCAGGTTTGACTTGTTGTGTTCTCCATTATTTATCTGATATGAATTTCCTTGACTGGTACTCTACTCCTTACTATTTATTTCTAAGCACTTTGGGTTTAATTTGTTCCTCTTGTTTCTGAGGATGGAAACCCAGGCCACTTATTTGAGATTTTTCTCCTAGGCAGCAAGCATCTAATCATATACATTTCCCACTTTTATGCTGCTGGAGCATTCTCCCAGGAATTTTTATGTGTTGCTTTTAATTTTGATTCAGCTCAGAGTACTTTCCATTATTTTTATTACATNTATCCATTTATTTGTGCGTGTGTGCGTGCNTGCACANGTNTGTGCACNCGCACGTGCATGTGTGTTCAAAAGCCATCGGGAATCAGTCTCTCCTTTCATCATGTGGTTCCTGGGGATTGGACTCAGGTCATGAGAACCTTTACCTGCTGAGTCATTTGGCNAGCCTGGTACGTAACACTTTTATTGTTTGATTTGCAAATTATTTAAAATTACTTAATTTCCAGATATTTAATGATTTTCTAANGTCTTTCAGTCATTGATATTCGATTCCATTGTGGAATCAGTTATTGTTTATTATTCCCCAGTCCGCCATCTTAAAGGTGGGGGGAGCTCAGTGGGCAAAATCCTTGTNATGTAAGCAAGAGAAGTGGACTTCAGAGCTGGACACCCACATGAAAGCTGGACATGGTAGCATGCGCCTGTAACTGTAGTAGTGGAGTCCTGGAGAAGGGTCAATCTCCAGAGCTCACTGAGCAACCAATGTTGTCAAATGGCAAGCTGAGGTTCAATAGGAGACGCAGTCTCAAAAAACAAAGTTGAAAATGATAAAGAATCGTGACATCAAACTCTGGCCTCCAAACAGGCATTGACAGGTGAGTGCATGTACACACACACACACACACACACACACACACACACACACAATTATTTTAAACTTCTGTGCATACAAATTTCTGTGTANTCCTTAACACTGAATTTGGATATTGGAGTCTCAGTAAAAAAAATCTTTCCAAATTCTGAGAGGTGAAATTTGTTCCTTTTTTTTAATTTAAGAAATGTTTTTATTCATTTTACATACCAACACAGATCCCCCTCTCATCCCTCCTCTTGCTCCCCCTGTCAGTCTTCCCCTGTCTGCCCCCTCCCCCGACCCACCCCTCAACCCCACCTCAGTTGAGGCAGGACCAANCGCCTCTCTCCTGCATCAAGGCTGAGCAAGGCATCCCACCGTAGGTAATGTACTCCAGAAAGCCAGCTCATGCACCAGGGATAGATCCTGATCCCACTGCCAGGGGCCTCTCAAACAGACTCAGCTATNCAACCATCTCCCACATGCAGAGGGCCTAGTTGGACCCCATGCAGGTTCCACAGCTGTCCGTCTAAAGTTCGTGAATTCCTACGAGCTTGGTTCAGTTGTCTCTGTAGTTTTCCCCATCATGATCTTAACACCCCCCCCTTTGCTCATATAATTCTTCTATCTTTTTAAGATGCCTAGAAAGCACTTCCTTTCCTTGTACTCATTGGAGTTTTTATCACCAGGGGCTACAGGTTACAGTTAGGAAGGTTAGAGTTTATCGCTCCCACTGGACTCTGAGGTCTAGGTCAGGGCTGACATTCTGTACAGGGTGTCTCCAAAGAGCCTGGCATAGGGAAATTTCCTAAATGAGTGAAGGAATCCATGGCACAGCCCCTTAGTTTGGAGTTTTCACCAGCGCATCCCCCAGTTCCCAGCATGACTTAACCTGCATAAGCACAAAGAGAAGATATGACTGAGAAGGGGGGTGTGAATAGGTTTCTTTGTGTGAGCAGGAACCACAGACATGAAGCAGGCCTCCTCAGGTATGGCAGGATGCCTGGTTTATGTCTAGGTTGACTTTAGGCCTGTAGGAGCTGGCTTAGTGGTTACAGGGGCCAGGCTGTGGCCTTACCTGTGCAGATGGTAACCAGGTTCACTGGGAGTGAGTGAGGCAGACACAGAGCAGAGCCATGCAGGTGCTTCCCACTGCAGCTGTGGGGAGCCTCTGCCTGGACACAGGAAATAGGGCTGCACCAGACTGGGGCCTGTGAGTGCACAACAGTGTGTGCACACGTGTGTGCTCAAGGAGATGGGGGATGGAGATGGATGACCAAATAACTTGATCTGGAGTCTCCAGCAAACAGAGAAATCGCAGATTCTTCATTTCCATCCCTGACTAATCTTAAGCCATGTGCTCTCTGTCTGATCTATAATTTTTCACCTTCCTTGAGGTCAATCTGGGCCCATATGTGACTAATACCATTGCAGCAAAGTGCACTTCATAGAATCCCATAGAGGAGGGAAAAAATGAGGCCCGTCTCACACAGAATCACATGCTCCTTTAGGAAAGTAACTGTGTGTGTGTGTGTGTGTGTGTGTGTGTGTATGTGTGTGTGTGTGTGTGTATGTGTGTGTGGTATGTGTATGCATGTGTGTCTGTGTGTATTATGTATATGTATGGCCTGTTTGTGTGTGTTGCATGTACGGTGTATGTGTGCACAGTTATGTAGGTGTGTGTTGCATACACATATGAGTGCAGGTACACATATCTTTGCATCCACGTGGAGTTAGGGTGCATTATGTGTCTTTTTTATCACTGTTGGCCTTTTTGCCTGAAGATCAGGCCTTTCACTGAACTAGAAANTTGCCATTGGATGTGGTTGACTGCCCAGTAAATGCTCAGGATCNGCCTGTCTCCAGTCCCTGATATTGATGTTACAGACATATCCAACCATGTGTAGATTTTTATACGACTGCTGGGGCTTTGAATTCATGTCCTCATTCCAAGCACTCTTACCCACTAAGCTACCTCTTCAACCCCAGAAAGTAACTTTTTAAGAAGAGNTAAGTATCAAAGTACAAAAATCACTGTAAGGTTTAGATATCAGCTAGAACATGGGGTAGAAATTTGACAGCTTTCCGAGGTCCATCCAGTGTGTTTCAGCATTACTTAATGTTAAAGTATTATAACCAGTAATTTCAATTACTCAATATTACATGTGTGATTCTGAATGTAGCAGGTACTGGGTCATAAATAAAAGGGAGATCACCTGCTTAACCATTGGATATTTATCTCTGAAGTGTATATATGTGGTCTAGGTGCCCACAGAAATCAATGAATTAGCTAAGAAGNGTTAGACTTCTGTGGGCCTCTTTACGGTCCTTCTCTGATTATTCCTGCACATACTGCTCCAATTCTAAAACACCATTCTGTACCCCTGGAAAAATACCTCCAGATATTGTAGGCTCCCGNCCCCAAATTTTGAACCAGAATGTGAACTGATCCAAAAGCCTCCTTCAGAAAGGTCTATGCACTTGCTTTTGCTACTTCACGAAACAGAGTCTCTTTCATCCAGGTCTGGAAAGTTTGAGTTCACCTCTAGGATCAGTTCAGAATAATTCAATACACACTTTTTCATGAGAACCTGGCAATGTTTACCCTGGTTCCTTAGAGATACAAAGAACAAAGGACACACTCTGTGCCTTCATTATCCACGTCCTTCTTCAAGAAGCTAGTGAGACTCTTTAGCCAATGTATCTAGGGACCTAGATGTGGATCAACCCTCTAGTGTGTGGCTCATGCTAGGGAACCCACACTCATTAATCCAGGGGTTGCTAATTCCTTCCTCAGAGGTCACAGACCACATCTGATGATTATATGAGACCACAGCTCCTCTCCACCTTGCTCTACAATGTCTTAGGAGAGCACAGAGAGACCACATCTGCTGTCCAACTAGTTCTAAAATGAGCCTTAGGATTGAAAATGATCCTAAGCCAAGAATGAGGAATTATAGTGTACCTGAGGGGGACAGCCATTCATTTGCATGGAAACAGCTCGTTCTGAGTTCTGAAATGTGAAGGAAGCAAGCAGGTTTCATCTGACATTAGAAACTGACTTCCTGGTCCTTCAAGATGCTCATTCCAAACTTGGTGCATTTTGTGTCACTCATTCCTGAAGGAACCGGTGACTTCCTCGGAATGGTGTCTGGTTTTTACTGCTTTGTCAAGAAAACTGTTATCTACGCGTGAAATGATTTCCCATACAGAAGGCATCACCTGGAAAGCAACTCATAAAGGGCCTTCACAAAGCAACTCCTTCCAGATGTGGGTTCAATTTACTTATTCATTCATTCATCAAATATCCTCTCTGTTTTTACCCCGCACCCAACAGTGCTAAACACTGGAATACTTCTCTGTAGATTTGTATATTAAATTGCCAGATGAGCCTTTCTAACAGTTTATGGAGGTATAGTGGATTCTTAAACATCTGGACAGGGGAAAGAGAACTGTGGGGCACAGATGCCATCATCAGAACAAACTAGACTCAAGTCACCACCTTTGCTAGCTGAGAATTGTTAGAAAAATTACTTAGCGTCCCCAAGCTATATTTCCTGGATTCAAAATCATCATGGTGAGCTGTTTCAGATGCTTAAATTAGATCATCTGTATAAAGCAGAGAACAGTCGCTAATACCTGATCATTCCTCAATAAATGTGACCTGCCCACTGATTTTATCATTATTACTTTTCTGCACAGAGGCTGAGTCAACAGCAGACGCACTAGAAGATNTGTGTTAAAGTCAGCATAGGGAGGCAGACAGCAGCTTCCTACTGAGATTATAGGAATGGTTGAAGTTCTATGTTCTGGGAGCTGTCAGCCTGACTCGATGTGTTATAAAACCTACTTCACCACAGTCGCTGGTAGGGAAATTCTATCCGAGTTATCACTTTATGAGGTGTATGGCAGGAGCAGGGCTGGGAACAGTCAAGACCCTTATCTGGTTGTCAGCCTTGGCAATGCCCCTTTCTCCAGCCCCCTCTCACTCTGCACTCCAGCCTTATAACAGAAGGGATTCCATGTCCTCGTGTCGCTGGAATAGCTGTGTCTGTTTTCTGGACAGGCGCCAGTTGTAAATGGGCTCTTGCTGTTCTTCTGCTAATACAGCATCCATTGGCATGTACAAGCATCTGGGCCTTTGTTTAAATATTGAGGAATGTGTCCAAATAATATGCAAGCAAAGTCAAGAAAACAAGTGCTGCTCTTACAAAGAACAATGGTGAAGAATCTGGGAAGTTGTAGAGATTTGCTAAATTGTCATACACATATTTATTCAACACTATTTGGGTGGGAGATAGGAAATCCTGAAGTGCACAGCTATTGAGAGATGGTCTTTATNGATATCCTTTGCTATCAATTTATTCAATATTCAAATTTCCTGTGAGCCTTTCTTTCTCTTCCTTCACTAATCTAAGCAAGAACAGTAAAGAGGCAGAGAGGTTTCTTCAGAGGCCTCATAGGTTGGCATAGGATGCTAAGAATCCCTTACACGAAGAATCCTGTAAGTCCACAATTCACCATTATACAAATTGCCTGCAAAGGATATTAGTATATATTCATTCATTCATTCATTCATTCATTTAACTAGAACAAATTGTTTTCTTGCACCTAAATCCCTGTCACATGGCTTAGGAAATGCAGGAATAAACAGAACCAGCTTCATGATCTTTGCAACTCCCTACATCCAAATATACTGCAGGAATAAACAGATCCAACTTCATGATCTTTGCAACCCCTACACCCAAATATACTAAAATAATGCACCAAAAACAGTATTGACGAATTAAAATATTATCTCATTCTGATTTTATATTAACTCTATAGGCCAAAAATAAAAGATACTATTGTTGATTTTTTTTACCTATGTAGAAAGTCTCATTACTGGTTCCTGATGACATAAATGATAGTCTATCTTAGGCCTCTGAACCTGCACTTTCATCTTTTAACAAAGGGAGTCATCACTACTCCCTGCTTCCTCTCATCTACATGCCACTTTCTAAGTTCGAGCACTTAGTTTTGAGTGCTCAGTGATCATGTGTACATCTGTTGACTAATGGTCATTTGTGGGAAGCTGGAAAGAGCCTAGAAGCAAGATCCATCCCTGTGTGCCTGGGAGGATGAAAGTGAAGGGGAAGGATGGAAAGACTCTTGTGTNTTAGATGAGTCTGATGGATNTCGACATGAATTGTCCAGCTGTATCTGAGAGAGGCAGCAATCAATACCACCATCCATTCAGTCCTGGATTTCTTCCTAGGTAGNACTCCAAGAGGTAGGTAGGGGGAAGATTTGGACTGAGACTGAAGACCTGACTGTGACACTTTCATTCCTATACAAGTGACATGCATGTTGCTGGCAGAAGTGACCTAAAAGAGGAAGGGTTTGTTTTCGTCTCTTGCTTCCAGAGGGTTCAGTCTATTCTACCGNAGAAGGCATGACAGACCGTCTTAGTTCACAACATTCTCTCTGTCTTTTCCTCTTTCCTTTAATCCTATTCAGGCCCACAGCCCTCAGAATGGTGCCACCCACATTCAGAGTGTGTCCACTCCCTCAATAAATGCCATAGAAATGCCCACACATGTGCCTGAATCTCTTAAGTGATCTATATCCAGCCAAGTTGACAGTGGGTATTTACTGGTATACATCCCAACATAGAATTGACAGATTGTCTCTTAACTGATTAAAATTTCTTTTGGGTCTGTCACTATAATGTCCCATTTCATAAGGTAGAACCTATTGGCCTTCCACAAAATATGACTGAAACGTCAAGGTCCCTGGGGACACAAGATTGAATGTGGGCACTCATTCATGATTATATGATCGCTATTTGATCACATACAGAGATCTTGCCCCTGAATTATAGAGTGTTCTATGCCTAGGAATCCCTCCATCTTCATTTCATACCTGCCTGATTGTGACTGCTGGTGCCGGATGTAACACGAACTGCTAAACAGTCTTATTAATAAAAAACTCAGAGCCAGATAGATATTGGGGTAAAAGCTGAAAGATCAGAGAGGCAGAGCAGCAAGCCACTAGTTCTTAACCCTATGAAATCCTCCACCAAAAGAGAGCAAGCTCCTCTCTCCACCCCACCTTATCACATCCTCTTTCCGCCCAGCTCTATCACTTCCTGTCTGTCTGTACAGACCTCCAGACCTCTATGGTTAACTAGTGGCTAGCTTCTCCTTCTGATTTTCAGGCAAGCTTTATTTGTTAGAGCACAAATAAAATATTTTCCCCTTTTTGTCTAAAATAAATTTTAAAAAGTTTATAATTAATGTAAGAAAAACTATATACAATAAGTACAATAGAGCATGGGGCTCTTAATCCCAGAGTTGTTGGGTGCCAAAATGTAGTCAGAAGTTTTCCTGTGTCCTACCAGGTCCTGTAGCCACTTGGACCCAAGTAAACACACAGAGGCTTATATTACTTGCAAACTGTATAGCCTAATGGCTCAGGCTTCTCGCTAGCTAGCTCTTCCAACTTAACTCATCCCATTTCTATTAATCTATATGTTGCCACATGGCTTTGTGGCTTACCGGTACTGGTACTATCACATCTTGCTTCTCCTGGCAGCAGCTTACAGTGTCTCCCTATTCTCCTTTCTTCTCCTCTCTCTCGAGTTGTATTATACTGCCTAACCTTATTCTGCCTCACCATTGGCTAAACAGCTTTATTTATTAACCAATCAGAGCAACGCATATTCACAGTGTATAGGGAGACATCCCACAACACAGCTGTAATTGAGTCTCTGTTTTGAGAATAAGAGATGAGTCTCTCTCCGATGAGAACAGGACCTAGAATGCATGCCAAACTTTCTCTAGCCAGAAATACTTCATGAAGGAGAAGTTTGTGAGGACCTTGAGAAAAGCTAGATTAAAGTCTGTATTTCAGGATTTCTTGCAGGTGTGTTGGAACATTTTGTAAAACATAGCTACTGATTTGGTTCCAACCTGTTTATCTGTGTCTAATGANGTCAAGACAATCTGTCAGTTTAGCACAAAGATATTAGATGGTTCATTGGAGAAACTCATCTACTGTTGGACTGACTGTAGAGACAAAAACAGATAAAGAAGAAGCTACCCTGCCCATTCCCTCGTGGTCTGCCCACAGCCAACTCCAGTGCATCTNTTGTTTTCTGCTAACTGACTGCCAGGAGGCAGAGAAATCTTGACACCTGGGGACTAAGCAGACATGATTTGTGTTATTGCTCACAGTGTACAGATGAACAGCACACAGCACTCTGAAACTCCATGAACTTTAATGTTTCTATTATGGGTCTCTGGTTGGATATGGGTAATTATTTCAGTAATTATTAGATCATTTGCAATAATAGGAATTTGCTCATTATCTTCACCTTTATCTTCAAAGCATCACAGAAGCCCTGACTTGATCCTCTAAACACTCCCAACTCAGCCTGTTCACTTCAGTCAACCACTGTAGGTGTTAATCTTACAACAGCACAGTGAAAGAATTACCCACTTCCTGAGCTATGCTCTATAATCACAACTCTCGGAGGCTGTGACTATCTTTTCCTGACAGATACCTTCCTTCTNGCAATCAGTTGGCTGAGTATCTTCCCGTGTCACTGATGAAGGCAAAAGATACTGAAAAGACAGGGAACACAACTCAGCAAATTATCTTCCAACAAACACTTTTTACATGTTAAAGCAATTTCCTGAGTGTGGATGATTTCACTTTGAATTTTTCCTTCAGCTGGAGATGGGACGTTTAGACCATGCAACAAACCATGGAGATGCAGCAGTGCATTAGGGGAGTCTTGGTGCATTAAGACCATGGAGTTCGCTCGGTACCAAGAAAATATGACATCGTTTTCAGACTGTGGAATGTTCCCTATAGCTGCCAGGACCAAAAGCAACTGTAGCTATTTTTTTAAGTAATCACAAAGAAGAAAAAAATCTACTTCTACTTTCTTTGGTTTTGCCAACAACNTTTGGGTGACAATTTTATCTTTACAGACTTTTTAAGTACTAACATACTTGAGTGAGTCTGACTGTCCCTAATTGCATAGCTGTATGATATGATGAGGAAGGATTCTCTGTTCAGGTAATATTACCCAGCAACCATGTTTTAAAAGAATTTGTTTTCAATAGCAGGTTCTACTCTAGGGCTATGACTAACAAAGCCGTGGGCATTTGACCGGGACTATAGTACTGGGCATGAACTATCCTGCTTCAGATACATCCAGAAATCAGTTAATTACCCCCATAATAGGCATGCCATTATTGTACCAGTTGGTACATCTTGACTGGCAGGTCAGTATTGCAGCATCCGGAGTCTAGAGTTGGATAAGACAATTGATGGTATTTCTCCTCTTCAGGCACCATGAAAGCCAGCCAGGAAAGAAGTTTCCCATCAGTTTGAGATTGATTTCTCTATGTCAAAGTGTATAGTATCTCCAGCAACAGGGGCTTACCAAGTAGTTATTGTGAGTAACCAAGGGCAGTAGAATATCCTGTATTGTTTTCAAGATCTCTTGGGGATGACATTGACCAATAATTCATGGAGATGTATCCATGCCTTGTTCTGTAGTTTTCATCTAATAAAAGGTAATAATGGTAATAATAATTACCATGCAGGGAAATTCATTAAAACTCCTNTTTTCTTTTTTATTTTAAAAGTAGCTTACTAACTAGTAGCTTTGTATCTANTGGGTTTCCATGAGGTTTTCCCACAAATCTTTAGTTTTAGTAAACTTACCCACTTCTCCCCATTATCCTCCTCCATTCTCTCTTANCCATCATTAGTTACTCTTCCTCCTTCATTTCACATGTGCTTATTATCCTTCTGCTTGTTTTTTCTCATTTTTATAAATTGTTTTCTATTCTATTATATAATGTACTTATATAATTTCTCTCTTCCCGTTACTATCCCCAAACTCTCCCATTATCCCTTCCTGCTCTCCTCAAAATAAATGGGCCATTTTTCAATGATTGTTATTGTACATATATATTATACACAAACATATATATTATACATTATACATGTATATTGTGTACTTTTGTGCATATATATTATAAAATTATACATATGCATATGCATGTATTTTACATTTGGATGTGAGAAAATAGGGTTCCATATGGCTTCCCACACCCCCTTCCTTTGGGTTAAACCCTGNAATATAACTGGCTATTGTTATTTTGCTAAATGGCCATGACATCAAATTGTCTTCAAATATTTATGCTTGTGCTCATCATCCCATGCTGCTCTCAGTCTTTATCAGAGAGGCTTCTTCTGCAGTGGACAGCAGTCAATGAAGAGATGAACAACTAGTCAAAGTTCTGAGAATACGATTTTGAGTGCTCCGCCCTAAATGGGACATCTGTATTAATACCATCACCACCATCAAAGTTCAGGGGACATTGTGAAAGAGTGGGAAGAAAGAATGTAGGGGATACAGGAT
>LZPO01087674.1:34656-48203 GCA_001675575.1 Neotoma lepida | reverse complement strand
ACCAGGAGTCAGATATAGGGGTAAATGCTGAAAGATCAGAGAGACAAAGGAGCAAGCCACAGCCACTTCTTACCTCGCCAGCTCCTCAACCTGAAAGGGGTGAGCTCCTGTCTCCTCTCACCTTATATTCCTCTCTCCGCCCAGNCATATCACTTCCTGNCTCCACCTCTCTAGCGCTGGGATTAAAGGCGTGTGCCTCCCAAGTACTGGGATCAAAGGCATGAGATTCCAATTGCTGGGATTAAAGGTGTTTGCCACCACTGACTGGCTTCTATGGTTAACTAGTGGCTATCACACTACAATTTGAGAGGAATAACAGTTCATTTTATAAAAAAAATAGAAGAACGATACAACTGTAAGAACTAAAAAAAAGTTATAAAATTTAAAGAAGTATAGGTCTCCATGTTAAAAATTCATGTTAGCCACTAAACAAAAGAAACTCCAGTCATGTGCATGTATCAGAAACAAATGAAGAACAAAGGAAAAAATCATCAAAGCATTGGAAAGAAAAGGTAGGCTACCATTTGGGCTCAGACTCTTAAACAAAAATAGAAAAAGAGAAATCATCATATGATATGTTCAAAGTGGTCCAGGAAAATAGTGAAAAATCTANAATTTTATATGCAGCTCAAAATTATGTTCTTTCATGGGAAAATTAAGCCATGTTTGAATGTACAAAAAAATAGAAGAGCCTGATATTCATAGGCCTTCACTACGGAATAGTTGAGGTACTATTCAACAAAGATTAAAGGAGAGAAAAAACTCCAAATCAAGTGTCAGATACAATAAACAACTATTACTAATTGTGACAGCAAAGACAGAAATTGATGACATTTCAATATCAGGCAAAGAAAGTAATTTCTTGCTTCCAGGTCTATATGTAAGGACATTGGAAGTTGGTGCTCTATCTGAATAAGTTAAATGTGAAACAGACTGAAACATCTGTCTCTTATACACATCTAGATGTGTATAAGAGACAGCTCTCATGGATCTGAAAGAAAGGCAAGGGCGCAGAAAGCATTTCTGCCTTCAAGACTGGACAGATAAGTAGGGACAATGGAGGTCACAGCTTACCAGAAAAGATATTTCCAGGGGAAATGGTTTGGGGGCAAGAAAACATGAACTGTAGTTAACAAACCCTGGGAGAGTAAACACAGCAGCTAACTCCAAGAGTTAACAGCTCCAATGGAAGATGTTAAGATTAAGATCTGGTGGCCCCTCTTTAAAGGTACCTTGAGCCTGTTTATGTCAACTAGAAATGAAGAAATGTTTATGTTTACTATTCTAGCTATTCTCCCACCTCCAAACTCTGACAAGTTTGCACCCACCTACCCAAACTAGAAATTTGGAAGAGAAAATTACACACAGCTACACTTGACTGCAAAGTCATGCACCTGATAAACTTTAAAACAATCAATACACAAGACAGAGATGCAAAGGCACACGCCATTGGTGCAATCATGGCACAAATGTCATGAGAGTATCCAACCACTTTCTGACTTTATTTAAGATCCAACCTGCAAGATGAAATTCATACCAGTCATCATTATCGGGGTCAAGAAACTGCTGCTAGGCAGGCCAGAGCCACTAGGGGAAAACCTATCACTACTAGCCTACTAAACAGATAGAGTATTAACCAACTCCCAATGACATATTATTATATCTATAGATTAGGGTATCTCTCAACAGTCATCATCAAAGTTTCATGTTGCAGTAGATTACAATTGATGAGGAGACCCACAACTGATCAAGGTGCAGAGAATAAAAGCCTGTGGAAGGTTCAGTCCTAAATGAGGCCCAAAGATCACTTCAGAAAGAGGATAGACAAGCTTGTAAGAGCCAAAGGTAATGGATGACTGCAAAGATTGTGTCCTCTAGACATAGCAGAACAGTGACACATATGAACTCTCAGCTGTTGTGGCAACATGCACAAGACCTGGGCATGTTCAAGCCAGACAAAACCCAGCATGGAGACATGGGGTAGGCATGAAGTCCCACCCCTAGCTAAGGACTTACTGGCAATTCATGGCTGCTTGGAGAGGGAGCCTTATTTAATGAAGTGGTCAACGGTAGGTCAATCATTTTCCATGGAAAAATCAGACATCCAAGAGTATACACATAGCACCAGTTAGACTCAATGGGTTCAAAAAAAAAGATACAAAGTTGGATGTGCAGAGGATGTAGGTGCCTCTGGTAATGTATTTTATGAAATTCTCAAAGAACTAACAAAAAATATTTGAAAATTACAGATGAGCCTGCACACAGTTCTTGTTGGGAAAATGATAAAAGCAACAACAAAAGGAACATTAAGACTTACATAATAGGTAAGATTTCACCCTCCTGATTAGTCACAAAAAGGAGGAAGGCTCAAGTTTATGAACTGTTTTCTGCACTCGATGGCATGCCTGCTATTCCAGGCTGATAGCTGACTTTACAAGGCTGTAAAATAAACTGCTTCACTTTCATTACCCAGAGTCTCCAGTCCTCTTTTTTATGAAGTGATGTTTCCCACCATAGTCATAGAGAAGAATGTTCACTTGAATTTTAGGTTCAGGAACATGGAACCAAGTCCCCACTATAAACATCAANAGGAAATCCCATCGAGCTTCTACAAAAAGATGTTAGGGAGAGACATTNTGAAATATGTCAAAGCACATTGTTCTTCTTAAGAAGACCTTGTCTAAGAAAAATGAATTAACCAAAAGCTGATATGTTATGATTTGACCAGAGCCTAACCAGCTTCAAGAAGGGAAATGTCAACTCTAGCTCACTCTGGTTATCCTACTCCACTTGCAGGCAGAGGGAACACTACATTCAGACTATNTANACACAGGCTCACAAGACTGAGACTTAATCATAGACAATGCTATGTTTCCCTGTNCCCAACATCTCACTACCACATTACTCAAACATATTTACTGACATTCATTTTACTAAACACATCATGCCTAGCTACTAAGAAAAAGTTATAAAGCATAAGAAGAGGCAAAGCTCACCTTTTAAGAGACAAATTGAATATCACAAGACCTGAATAGCACATTGAAATGATCTAACAAGAATTTTGAANTAATTTATCACTAATGGATCAGGAGCTTGAAAAAATAAACAGCATAGAAAAACTAATGACCAGTAGAATAACTGCAAAAATCATAAAGGCTAGAAATTAAAAGTACTATAACAGTAATAAAGAAATATCTTGGTGGGATTGGTAATCTAAATAGTAGCTAATGAGGAAAAAAGGCACTGAGCTTGCAGGCATCTCAGTAGAAATATCCAAAACTGAAAAGTAAAAATTACAAACATGTAAAAGAAATAAGAAAAGTATTCAAGGACTATAGGACAATGACCAAAGATGGCAGAAGTGTAGCTATATGTACAAAACCAGCGAAAGAGTCCAAAAATGAACATTGAAGTCAATAATAACTAAGGAAGTCATCCAAATTAGTGAGAGACACCAAGAAAACAAAAAGCAGAAGAAGAGGAAGAGGAAGAAGAGGGGGAGACAGAGGAGGAAGATATGGGGCAAGGAGAAATAAAAGAGGGGGGAAGGACAAGNAGGAAGCACCTAGACATAGTATAAAATAGCAGAAAATTAAAGAAAACAAATCAGACAGAAGACAGAAACACAGTACTGAGCAGGGAAAATGAAAAGACTACCTGACTGTTCTTCCAAACTCATACAAAACAAAAAAAAGGAGAGAGTGGAATGGAATATTTAAAGTATTGAGAAGTAAGTAATACCACAAACCTAGAATTCCACACATTCTGAGAAATTAAAGAAAGCTAAAGAACTTTCCAAACAAACATATTGAAGAAAATTTTTGCCAGAAAATGTCTTATCAAAAAATGGTTAAATTCTTCAGATCCAAAGGTAGTCGGTCACATAGTCAGATATTCAAATCTTCATTTTTAAAAAAGGAAAGAACACTAAATAAGGAATAGTAGATATTTTTTAAAAAGCTTTTCTTTTAATTCATTATTGCTNTAATAGATACTTGGTTCAAAATAATAGGAACATCATATTCAACTATATATGCTTAAGCATATGTAAATATGTGTTGGAGTGTATACATGCTTATATGTAAAAGTAATATGAATTATCATAACTATAAGGGAGGAGAAGGAAGAATAACATTATTTTATTGTTATTAAATGATCGTTTCCTATAAATTACTATATCATTGTACTACTTTATTGTCATAGTAAATACATACTGTAAACTATAGGGAAACACTAAAATATGTGTTTTGTTATCATCCTTATTTCTAAGTGATATAATGAAACTGGAGAGATAGCTCGGTGGTTAAGAGCACTGTTTGCTCATCCAGAGGACCAGAGTTCAATTCCCAGCATGCACAAGGCAGCTCACAACTGTCTGTAACTCCTCTCTAAGGGAACTCTGTGCTTTCTTCTGGCCTTTCTGGGCACCAGGCATGCAAGTGGTACACAAACAAACATGCAGGCAAAATACCTATACACATAAAATTAAAGTAAATGATCTTTTAAGAATAAAAATGACTTTTAGCTACTAAAAAGGTGATTTGTTATTAAGGAGAATGAATATAATTATATAAAACTCTTAAGCAAATCCACAAACGGCAGGAAGGGGGTAAAAATAAATAAATAAATTGATGAACTAATTAATTAAAAGCAACATACAGAAAGTCATAATAAATATCTATTTATTAAATGGTATCAATAGTCACTTTGAACATCAATAATCTACATATAACTATAAAAGTACAGATCAAAGGACAAGATCCAATTATNTGCAGCATATAAAAAAATACCTCACTTTAAATACAAAGATCCATATGGAATTCAAGTAAATGAAATGGAGAAAAGTACATTGCCAACATGAAAGAAAGTAGGGAAATTGCATTAAATTCAGATGGACATCAAAGTATAAAAAGGAATTAGGGATTAAACAAAGGACCTTACATTTTGATAACAGAGTTAGTCGTCCAGAAAGGCAAAACAGTCCTTAACATGCATGTGTCTAAAAGCAGAGTATGAAAGTATGTCAAGCACAAACTGGCAGAACTGAAAAGAGGAAAGGACCCATCTACCACCACGCTTCATGAGTTCAGCATCAGTCAGGAAGTGATGGACAAATCCAGCAGGCAGAATATCAATAAAAATATAGGTGAACTCATCAGCCTTATCAGCCAATGTAATATAATTTACATTTTCATCCAACAAAGGAGAACCAACATTTTTTCCCAAGCTGACATGGGACACTCACCAAGAAAGAGACCACATAAAACATACCATGACAAACTCAAAAGAAGAGAAATCATACAGTGCCTGCTCTCAGGCCACAATGAAATTAAACCAGAAATAAATAGCAGAAAGACAGCTGGCAAAGCCATAAATATGTGCAGATTAAAAGACCATGCTTCCAGCACATGGGTCAAATAAAAAAATCTTAAAAGAAATTTAGAGCTATGTTTTTAAATATTTGTCTTCACTTTATTTGTGAGGAGGGCTCTGTGTGTGTGTGTGCATGCCACGTGTGTGAGTATGCCTTTGCATGCCGGGAAGAGGATGTCAGAGACCCTGGAGATGCAGTAACAGGCAGCTGTGAGCCACACAACATGGGTGCCNGTGACAAACTTTGGGTCCTCTGCAAGAACTGTAAGTGCTCTTAACCACTGAACTGTCTCTCCATTAAAAAATGGGTTTTAATGAATGGAAAATAAAAATAAATTTTCTTAAAACTTGTAGGATACAGTGAAAATGGTGCTTATCAGAAAAATTAAAACATTAAATAAATGTATGAAAAATAAATATATAAAAATCAACAATNTAAATTTCCACTTGNGGAAACTAGAGAAAGAACAATAATTTAAACCCAAAGGAAACAAAAACAGAAATAACAAAATTGGAGGAATTCTACTTTTTAGCATATGATATGCAAACTCTTTTGTAAAATCAGAAATCAAAGAGGAGCTACCACTACAGAGCCTACAGTCATTAGAATAAATAATAAAAGAATACCATAAGCCATTCTGTGTTCCCATATTTTAAATCCTAGAAGAGGCCAGTTTCTCAAAACACAGAGATATCAAAATTCACACATACCAAAGTAGATAATCTGANTAAGCCAATATCTATTAAAGACATTGAACCAAAAATTCCAAAACAAAGAGTACCTGATCAACAGTATTCACTGAGGAACTATGTTAAAAATGATTAAGGAAGAAATTACACCAGTTCTCTTCAATCTCTCAAAGAGTCTAGAAGCATAGAGACCACTTTAGTCTATGAAGCCAACATTACCCAATACCAAAATCAGATAAGGAAGAAAGTGTAGAATAATAGCCATCGTAAACACAGATGTGAATATCCTCAATAAAAGACTAATTAAAACATAATTACTTTAAAGTTTATGTACCATGACCAAGTGTGATTTCTCCCAGCTATGCAATATTGGCCCTGTGTTCAAAATTTAATTAATGCAAATAAAGTACAGTATATGTGTTATAAGTCTATAATCCCATCTACTTGGGAAGTAGAAGTAGAAGGATTGCAGATCCAAAGCCAGCCTGGGCAACTAAGCAAGAACTCATCTCAACGAAGTACTTTAATGGACAAAAATTAATAATCATATAACAGATGCAAATAAAGCATTTGACGAAACTCAANAGTCATTCAGCATTTAAAAACAAATTCTCAGTAAACTAGGAGANTTTGTTTTTAAATG
Source organism: Neotoma lepida (assembly GCA_001675575.1). Classification (NCBI taxonomy): domain Eukaryota; kingdom Metazoa; phylum Chordata; class Mammalia; order Rodentia; family Cricetidae; genus Neotoma; species Neotoma lepida. The sequence continues at coordinate 41,497 of LZPO01087674.1, read as the reverse complement.
ATAAGTAATAACCAAGATTATCTATAAGACAAAAACAAAAGCAGAAACACTATAACAAACACCATATTTACAGTAAAAAATGAGACAGTGTTGCTCAAAGATCAGCAGAAGGCAAAATGCCCCAATTCATTACACCTTTTTAAAACAGTGCTGGAGGTTTTAGTTAATGAGATTAGAAAAGACTGGGAAGGATGTTTCCCAACCTTCAGTAAAGTTCTTTTTGTTCATCGATAATAAAATAACCTAGGAAGAAAATGCAAAAGAATTTTAAAACATGAAATTTGTTAATATCAAGGCTATTGGATGCAAAGTTAATATACAAATGTAAANGACTTTCCTATATGTCAGCAATANGTATGTGTGGTTTGAAGTTAAAAATACAATACTATTNACTGCTGTGGGATGTCCTTCTGTATGCTATGAATATGTGTTGCTCTGATTGGTTAATAAATAAAGCTGCATTGGCCTATGGCAAGGCAGCTTAGAGGCAGGTGGGAAATCTAAGCAGATACACCGAGAGAAGAAAGGAGAGGAGAGAGAAGCCAGCCATGGTTGAAGAAGCAGCAAGATGCCAGCAGACAGGTGAAGCCACAGCCATGTGGCAAAACATAGATTAATAGAAATGGGTTAATTTAAGATGAAAGAGCTAGCTAGCAAGAAACTTAAGCCATTGGCCATACAGGTTGTAATTAATATAAGCCTCTGAATGATTATTTTATAAGCGGCTGCAGGACCACGGGACCAGGCAAGACCAGGGAAACATTCGGGCTAAAACTTACACTATTACCAAAAATAAAATACTTGTGTACAAATCTGAAAGACAAAAAGGTGTAAGATTTACAAGAGGAGAAAGCCACACTCTGATGGATGGAGTACAAGGGAAATCGGAAAGAGGCAGAGGCGACCTGTGTTCCTGGATGAGGCACTTGGTTATCAACTGCAAAAAGACAGGATGAATTTAAACTACATATGGCTGCATGGAAGACACCGATATTAAATGACAACATGCTGCATGATCCTAACGACCTCCCAAATGAGAAAAGGTAGAATAATACAGACACTATAAAGAACAGTAGCTGTCAGGAGCCCGGGAGCTGGGAGCAAAGGAGGGTTGGAACATAGNGGGTTTTAACGGCAGTAGAACTGCTCTGTTGGATTCTTTAACAGTGAATTACAGGCCCTTATTTATTGATTTGAAAGCACAGANTGTACAAAAACCACCAGAGTGTACCCTAATGTAAGCCATGAACGGTTATGTTGATCTATCAATATATGTTTACAAATTATAACACATATACTGTACTTTAGGAAAAGGAACATTAAATAATGTAGGTGATAGCTCACACGTGGGAACAGAAAACATATGAAAAACCACAGCTCCTTCATCCTAACTTTGTAATAAACCAGAAATTGCTCTTAAATTATTCTCCAGACTCACCTCTGTGCAAAGCTTTATTATCTTAATATATTTGATTTAAAAAAATTTTACACAATANATTTTGATTGTTTTCCCTACCTCCATCTCTTCTCAGATTCTCCCCACCTCCTTATTCACCCAATTTTATGTTCTTCTCTCTCAAAAAAAAAAATCATGAAATGGAAATTAGAGAAAACACAAAAACCCAATAAGACAAACAAATACCGAAAGCACACACACACTCACACACACACACACCCCTACTAGGTATGGGGCCTGCCCGGAAGTGTGATTGATATTACAGACCTGAATAGATCTGTTCTGTGATCTAAGGAAGCAAGAAAAGGAGTGAGTGAAAGTTATTAATACTCATTATATACGTATATTAAACTGTCAAAGAACTTTTAAAAGAACAAATAAAATTTGTTAACTACAATTGCATTAAAGCTTTTAAATAAAATAAACCAGTGAAAAAAGCCAGTGGAACTAAAAATCTAACTTAATGAAGTTAAAGAACCTCTAGCCAGACTGAAGAAGAAAAAAACACAAATCGCCAATATCAGTAATGAGAAATATCATTAGAGAGACCATAGGGAAAAATGATAAAAATTAATATGCCAATATATCATGTAATATAAATAATATAGACTACTTTACATATATACTCTATATGTTCCTTAGAATATACAGAATATACAGATGCCTTGCTAACTACTATTAAAGGCACTAGAGAAAAAATAAGTATATGGAGATAGCCCATCTTTATTAATTAAATATTAAAATTTTAGTCATGTTCCCCTCTTCATGCTTTACACAAATATGTCAGACCCAAATTATTTTACTGCTGAATTATACCAAACATTTAAGGGAGAAATATGAGTGATACACAAATTCATCAAGAAAATTAGAAAGAGCACTTCACAACTCTTTTTTGAGACTCCAGGGTAGTTATTTTAGAGAAAAATGATTATAGATTAGATAGATACATAGATACATAGACAGATGGACAGAGGCAGAGAGGTGATAGATAATATAGATAAACATAGATGAACAGCAGGTGAGGTATAAATAGTTGATAGATTATAGATGATAGACATATGATATGTGACACATAGATGATAGAGAGAAAATGAGCACATAATATTGCCCTGCTTTGATAACATTGGAAAAACGTAAACTGAAGCTACAAAAAGCTACATACGTGAGATTGTGTCTCCTAGTAATGTCACAAGCTACACCCATAAAGTTTCACCAACATGACTGCCTAAGCACAAACCGAACAAGCGCAACAACATAAACATGCTAACATTGATGGGGGGAAGCCCAAGAGATCTCCACTCTATACAAAGAATTACAGGCAACTAGAGATGCTGAGAAGCGGAGAAATAGCCTTCTGCTGTTGGGTATCCAGTACCAAATGGTCAACCCTGGAAACATACATACAGGTAATATTATACAGACAGAGCAGGTTGTACTTGTATATTGGTGTGTGTGTATGTGTGTGTGTAGAACAACAACTAATGAAAAAATGAGACCATGAATTTGAAAAAGAGCAAGGAGGAGGATTTGAAAGAAGGGAAGAAAGGAAATAATGTAATTACATTATAATTTCAAAAAATAAAGGTAATAATTTTAAATAAATTAATACTTTTAAAAGATAATGAACTATCCATTGTTATAAGAAAATAAAGTAAAATGTATGGGCTATCACAATAGCTATATGAAACTAATTCAGATTTACATATTTGTGACTATGCTAAGGCACTATGAACTTCTTGACTGGCCTCCCTGAATCTGCTGCCTCTCATTCNAAGACTGTTCATGAACATTCTAGAGAGACTCCTAAGTAGATTTGTGTATAGGTGAGATGATTTCTGTGCCTGAGTGTGTGTGCATGTAGAGGTGTGTGTGCATGCATGCGTGTGTGTGTGTGTGTGTGTGTGTGTAGTATCATGCATACAAGTATAAGGGAGGAAAGGAGGGAGAAACAGAGACAGAAGAAATTGTCATGTCCCCTCACTTCCATTTCCAGTAACAGATCCTCATAGTCCAACTGTCGATGTTATTTGTCATGTCTCCCCAGAAATAAGCAGGAAGAATTGGCAGTCAGTGAGCACCTTGAAATTCTTTATAACTCCTTAAAACATTCTTCTATAACTTGAACTTCTAAAGGGAGTGAATTAACTTAGCTTCCCTTTGAGGTAATCAAAAGCCAAACACACTCTTTCTCCCTCTCCCTCTCCCTCCCCCTCTCCCTCCCATTCATTCAAAAGAAGTCAAGATCTTTCAAGAGGCACAAAATACCTTCATCCCTAACAGGTTCCCTGAGGCTTTAGGAAGGATCTCCCTAAAGGATTTGTGTACCTTTTTGGCTCTTGGCTCACTCTAGGAGAGTACAGGCATTGGGCAGTGGAGGAGGGAGATGTTGCAGGGACTGACTCAGCAAAACAGCATCTAAGGAAAAGTCCCAGCTCCCTGCTCTCAGACTCCAGGCTCCACTCTGTTTTAAAACCTCTTGCCTTGTGGCCCAATTTGATGGGAAGTACATTTTTGTTCCAGATATTTATTTAAAAGTTTCATTTTCACTTAATAAATCTACAGCCATGGCATACATGGAAGGTTTCCCCAATGGTTAATTTATGCTCATTGAAGAATTACTTTTGAAAGTGCATGGGCTGCCTGTCACTGGGGGAAATTGTGGCCACTCTGTTCTTAGACTTATTGGCTGTTATAGATTGAGGAGTTGATATATATTTGAAATGTTTATGCCTTCTCTTTCTTGTTAATTATCGATCTAAACCTTTGTGAATTCCAAGACATTTGTGAACAAGGCTTTCATTAATCCCCAAGGCTGCTGAGGGTCTGGGCAATGAGGTCCCCAATTTATAAATATGCAAGAAACTTGCAAATGAACATGGGTTTCACAATGAGTCAGCGATGACCAGGCTTAGAGAGTTTATGGCATGGGTATGGGATATTTGGTGAGCTTTAAAAAAAATCTCCCTGCATCTGCATCCCTAAGGGACACATTTAAGACTAGCGACAGAATAAAGACACACACACACACACACACACACACCCCTCTGGCCTCCTTGAGGACTCCCTGCCCACCTGGACTCTATGTCTATACACCCCTACTTGGCTATAATATCCATTCCAGTGAATTGATCCATTTGTTCTGAAACAGACAGGATTTTCCAGACAATTAAATACCTTGTTTAATCTTATACTACTCATCTTTCCTCAAGCCCCTCTCCCTACTATTTACCACTAATATACTACCCTAACTGTGTGGAATCTCTTAGAATATCAGAGAATGATGAGTCTAGGTGAGGTGTGTGTCTTTATTCTCTTCACTGGACATGGCCTCTCAAGTCTATCTACTAAGCTGCTGTGAGAAAGAAGATGGAGATGTACAAATCCCACAAGAGGAAAAGGGGGTTGATATGTGATATCATTCTCTCACTACATCATTGGTGGGTGAAACTCCAGCCACCAGTTCACTCCCAGTCATTTCCTGAGAAGGATTAATGCCACTTCCACCAGCCCAAATATCTGGTATCTGATTGCCAATCTCCAATACTGTTCTTAACTCCCACTTTCTTGACATCTATGATTTGGATGAAAAGTAGACATTAGTTCTTAAGGGTCTTAAATGCCAACGTGAACAATCAACTATCATCGTCATGTGGAACCTTCTAGAATGCTTACTTCACTCTATTGAGAACATAGGAAATACTTAGCCTCCTTCATGGGCTAGTCTTACAGGTGTATGCAACCTGCTGTGCAGCTGAAGCTAGCTTAGAATGCAGCTCAACACAAAACACCACCAACTTTCTCAGTGCAGTAGGAGACTTTTTATAACTCAACGGCTTGCTTCTCAAGGTTAAGTATGTCTGTCAGATACTGGCCATGCTTCAGAGCCATTTGCCTTAGGTAAGGACTTGACAAACTTCAGATCCCGACCAGTAAACTTCTACCCACTAGAAACAGCTCATCTGCCCTCAGAAGACCTGAGGAGGTGCCTCACCAAGCCTCTTTCTGTGCAAGAAAGCCAGCNTTCAATCGCATGCTTCTGATTACAAACTCAAGAATAAGGGGGGCAGGAAGGGGTGCTAGCCTCCAGGAGGCCTGTGGTTTTATGTGTGTGAGAAAACACATTTTGTTTAAGTAGACCTTTCTCCTGCCCCACTCTCCTGCTTTACTCATTGCTAACAGATGCCGTTGCGAAGGCAGGAGCCAGGCAAGAGTAGGAGCACGCAGGCTCCCACTCTTGTGAGAAGCTGGGGAACTGATGAGCTGTGGCAGAGCAGGGGCTGCCAAGGGTCGTGCTTTGAATTTCCAACCCATACTCCCTCCCCCCCACCACCATCCAGACCTTCAGACACTTTCTGTTCTGTGTCCTTTACATGTGAGAACAGCCAGATGAAAGGAAGCTGGTTCAGTGTGCTAAAGAACTGATGCTCCTTCAAGGCTACCAAGTGGTCTGTGGTCTCCTTCCTCCCAGGTGTCAGCTAAATGCTGAAGAGGAATAGAGCATACTGAGAGCCCCAGNCAACATGCTCATGTACATCTCCATCAATAGATAACATACAGCACCCCCACAGTCCAAACCACTCAGANCCAGCCTGAGAAGGATGCTGCACTAGGGACCCTGACCAAGCATCTCATGATCCCTGTGCTCTTTTGCACCCCATTCATATCCATCTAAGTACTACAACATCCTCACTTTGTGCAGTGCTACATGGGAAACTCCTTTGTAGTAATGAGCTCATCTTATGTCCTTCTGAGTACTAATGATGCCTTTGTTTCTGCCTCACTCCTNGCCATGCTGAGTAAGGTGACTTCTGCCATTGAAGCTTACCCTAACTCCTGGATGAGGACATCATAGCTGCCACTGACTCTGTGACTCACGCCACTGACACTTTATACCTAAATCTCCTGTGTTTGTCTCTAGCATACCCATCCAAGAGCCTCTCTTTTATGCTCCAGCCTAGAGCAAGAACCCTATAGCTGTTCAAAAATTGTGTGCTGGATAAATTCCACACTGTGAGCTTAGTGTCAGGGACTGTAGTTAGATCCTGCTCTGCCACCCCAGCCAACTATGTCACTTGGACTGTGCTCTATGGATGCAGTAAAAGATGGCTTCCTGGAGTGAAAAAATGGGAAGGATGACCTTTGAACTTTCCTCTACACCATCATCCTTATGGGGTCCATGGGAAGCCAGGTGTTAAAGGGATGTTTCAAAAATGCACAGCATATACATAAATCAACATCACAATTGTGCTGCTCTCTTTTTCCATCTCTCCTGGGGTTATTGTTATTGGTAATAGGTACCGAAGGGGAAACCTTCTGAAGAAATTGATTTCAATGGTTTAGCAGTTGGATCTTGTTTTTAAATCAGTTTTGCCACAACATGGGACC
>LZPO01087674.1:0-14898 GCA_001675575.1 Neotoma lepida | reverse complement strand
TTTACATGTACACTACATTTTCTTGTGTATACATTGATTTGGACTATTGTAAACAATGCTGTGATAAATAGGGAATTGCAATGACCTAATATACGGGGTTCCTTTCCTACGGATCTATGCTCAGAACTGGAATTGCTTGGTTGGTTTGAAGTTCTATTTTTAACATACGAGCACACACCCCCGTGCTGTTTTCCATAATGTNTGCCCNCNTTTTAATCCCCCCCAGTAGTGCATACACATTCCTGTTTCTCCACATTCTTGCTAGAACTTGCCATGTTTGGTCTGCTTTCATAGAGCCATTTTAAATATGGTAGCATTTCATATTTAAATTATTCAGGTAATTATTGCTGCTGTGTGGTAGAGGGAAGAAGGTCACCCAAGGAAAAGTAATGTAACAAATGGTGAANNAGGCTCAGCCCCTGTATGGACAAAGGACACGTCTGAAACCTCTGCTCTCTCCAAGGACATTTATTTGCTAAGAGCCAACAGATCATGTGGAGCTACTCGATATCAAACTTGACACCTTTTATATACTTTCTGTGCCAGTGGAAAGGATAGGCAGGAGAAAGTCGCGAGCAGGAGGCAAAATGTCCTAAGCCTCCCAACTAGAAGCCTTGGGCCCTAGGAGCTGGCNAGGGCCTGAATACCACCAGAGCCTTACAGACTAGGAAATAAAGAGGCATCCCTGGACGTGAGGAAATGCATTCTTCTGCTGGGCCAGCTATGGTCAATCAGAAAAATAAGTGAGGGCTCTGAATCCATGTGATAATAGTCCCTCCTCTGCCCATATAGGGAGGTTCTCCTGAAGTTTGTTCCACTGGTCTGAACAGTTGCAGCCAAAGTCTGAAGGAGATGGTCCAGNATCAACCCAACATCTCTTCTTAACTTTGTTATTCTCCTTTTCGATAATCATATCTCATCTGAGATATGAACATAAGTCAGATATTGACAAGTGTGCACAGAAGAAAACCCATGTAAATTTCTCTTGAGGAGTTAAACAGAACCTCGTAGGATGGGTCAAAAAAAAAGGACATTACCTTTCTAAGAGGTCAGATATCAAGACCAAATTCCATAGCCCAGAAGAAGTGTATTGTCTAAATTCTGGAGCAACAAATGGCAACGCTGGGTAGTGCTTCTCCAAGTAAGTGGCATGACACAGTCCCTTCCAAAAAGAAATCAACACAGAAGAAAAGCGTGGACCACCCATGCCTTTCTACTTCTGCTAAGTTGGAGCCAGATCATGTGGGTNTGAATGGTTGCCAGTGGAGTCTCACCAGACCATAGATAACAGAGTTCCTGCTGAAAAGCCACCAAGNATATACTCTCATTCCTTTCCCTACTGGTAGACGTCTATGCCTGCTTCTTCATGAAAGCTCTCTTCATAGCTCAAGCATTCACACAACATTCATTAAGTAAGGCAGTATTCCTTATTCCTAGGGCTTTGTACATAATGATGCAGTGATTGAACACACCCACTCTGTGAGGTAGGTCTTTTTTTTTGTATTTTACAAGTTGAAGTGCCATGAAACTGGTAGTCACCCTGGTGTTGGATGTTTTTTTTCCTCTAATCAACAAGTGTTTTTCAGAACACATCTAAAGAGCTATCGATTTCATCTCTGTTGAAATCTGGAGAGAGTCTCTAAAGTTTGTGAGGATAAAAGGCATGTAAATAATTAATCTGAAAATACTCCATTGTACAGCCTGTTCCCAACTTACAATACAGAAGTCAGAGCAGACTTGGGGGCTCAGGGCATAAATTCACCATCTGCAGCAAAATGTAATCAGACCCCAGGAGTTTCCACTTTGAAGTCTTCCTGAATCTGTGTGGGTTACAGGTCTGAACATATCACCAGCTTTGACAGGTGGCTTTATTTTTCATTTCAAAGAGGGTGAGGGGAAGGCAAGGAAAGTGAGGGAACACGTGCATAGCAGAGCTTTGAATATGGCCCCAGGAAGGCTGGCTGAGGCATTTTTCTCAGTTCAGGTCACACACTCAGAAGAGATGAAACAGAGGGCTTTAGGGCTCTGGGACTCTGTCCTTCTTGTCTGTGTCACTGGAAAACACCTCCCTTTCCAGATGCAATTTCCACCATTTTCAGCAACTAGCCCATACATCAATTTGCTCTGTATCTTAGAGAATTTCTGGAGGCAGGCATCTATCAGGGATGACAGTGGACAGGAAAGCCTCAGCTACAGCGGTGACATCACCAATTTCAGAGAATAGCAGCATCACTAGAAACTGAAACCCAGCTTCTGGGTCTTTTAGCACAGGGACAGCTGCCTACCACGAGGAGTCTGTGTAGCCATCCCCTCATGGTCCTGAGCTGGAGAGTATGGCCAGCTCCTTCTGGGTAAGGGTGACTCCAACCATACCCCTCTCATGAACAATGTATTCATGGTAGAGGAGTAGGCAGAGTTGAAGTTTTTTGTCACCATTGCAAAGTTGAGCAAGCACGAGCACATCAGAACCTGCCCGGGGCCTCCTGCGTGAGGTCACGAAGATGTACCTTGCAAAGCACCAAGCGCCACGGCATAAGGAAACCCTCCCACACAACAGCCATTTTAAATGAGGAACCACTCCNTGAGAAAGCACACTGAGCATGGTAAGAATATTCTCCAAGGGAAAGGAGTCTGGTGCAGGAGGTCGAATAAAACAGTCAGCTTTACAAAGGAATAAATGCTGCATCCTCCCAAGGTGCTGCTCAGATTGCCTTCAGGCCCTGTGAGTTCCTCCTGCTACACTACAAGAGTCCACAGGAAAGGGACATAGAGAATTAGTCCTTTATATACTTACAGCTTCGAAGGGAATAAAGACACATTCTAGACTGCTCAACCAGTGCCCTTAGCTTTGTGAAAACTGAAGGGGATTTTGACTTCTTAGTTCCAGGGCACAGCAGTTTCAAGTTGCTCCTGAAACACAGTTGGTGCACTAAAATTATATTTAAAGTATCATAATTCGTGTTTACAAGTGTTCTTCTCCAGTTGGTAGGATGGTAATGCGGTTCAGAAAATAAGATACACTGACCAAATAGGGCTGAATTGGAACCTCTGCTTCTCTTTATTGTTTGCAATCTTGGGTAAATTGTCATATCTTTCAGTTCAGTTTTGTTTTGTTTTTCAGTGACTACCTACACTTCACTACCATCCCCTAATCCTCCCCTGCTACTTTTGAAATACTGAATTCGAAATAAAAAATATTTTGTAATATTTATATTTATAATATTTAAAGAAAACACATGAATCACTAAATTGTTATGAAGGTTAAAAAACCAGATTCCATTAAGGTTTCTACATCTATAGTTTCAGAAACCAAGGAAAGAGGAGGGCAAATGCAGCCGAATTCTTTTCACAAATCAAACCTGTGTAGAAAAGTATCTTTGGAATTTAGGACTGTGTGACATGCTTTCAGCTATGGATAGGGGCATAGTTTCTCTGGATATATTATACTGCATACCACAATTGACTTTATTAACTATCCACATGACAATAGGAGCTCATATGCAGGTAATGCGCTCTGTCTTCCATGCAATCATCACATGCAACCCTCATAATTGCATAGTTCTTATTATTCCCTCTTCACAAATGTGGAAAATGAGGTTTGGGGAAGGAAGCATTTCTAGGTGGCAGAGGTTAGAATGAAACCTAAGTCTGACCGCAGGTTAGAAATCTTACACTGTACTTACTGTTGTACTGTTACTTCACTCCTGCTCCTTGTGAAGAGTGCAACCTGACCCTTCTGTTCCCACTACAGCTTTTAAATACAGTGTGTTATATTAACTATGAAGACTGGTTTGGTAGCAAAGACTACTTAAATAAACAGTTAGTTGTTAGTATTAACAAAAACAATACGTTCTTATAGAACTACAGCTCAGGAGACCTGGTATGAATATGAGATACCTCCATAGGCTCATGTGTTTGCACACTAGGTCTCCACTTAGTGACATTATTTGGGAAGGATGCCAAATCTTTACCAGGTAGAGCCTCCATGGAGGGGTGGGTCTCTAGTGATAGGTCCTGAGGTTTTAAAAGTCCAGCCCACTTCCTGTTAGTTCTTTGGTCTCTGACTGTGGATACAATGTGAGCTGCTGCCTCTTGCTCTTTTTTTCTATGCCCTCCCCATTAGCGTAGACTGTATGCCCGGGAACTGTGAGCCAAAACAAGCAGCCCCTCTGTTGATGCTGTTTGGTATTTAATCACACCAACAAGACAATGAATAAAATACGCTTTTGCAAACATCACAGAATTAATCTTTCAGCAGTACTATGAATAGGCAGATGGGAAGTCACAGGGCAGCAAGTATCAGAACTGTCAAAAAGCCTCGCAAGTTCAGGGAGAACACAAGGCTACACAGCCTGGTGTGAACACCTGCTTATATTTTGTGTCCCAGGTACTTTGCTTTTCTTACCCATGGTTCATGCTGAGCAAGTGCTAGTACCTAAATATTTTTGCTAATACAGGATATCTGTTTCCCCCATCTCTTCAGATATTGGCATTCTGAAGTCACTGGAAAAGGTTCATCTAGTACACAGGAATAAGGACACCTAAATGTCATTACACCCAGAACTCCAAAACTCTTGACAAGCAGCAGTGTTTTGTATTAGACTGGGAGCTTCCACCAGACAGAGACTATATGGTATTTATAGTATTTAGCTCTGGCTCTGGCCTTTGGGTCTGACTCATAAAGAATGCATGTGACAGGCAATGATGAATCAACACATCAATCAACCACAGACAGTTCTGAGCCTGGAGCTATTTGGCACCTTCTTCCCTAGTACTCTTTCCTTGGAAATGTTCGTAATACTTGGGAAAGATGGGAACAGGGGAAGATAGCCTTGCCAAGTCTCTCATCCAGGTAGCAAGAAATCAAGGTTGCCATGTGACTCAATCTTCTAACCCTTCTTGGTTTGCTTATCTCCCAGCCCTTTGATGACTCAGCTCTTTCTTAATTCCAGATGTTCCCCAGTACTATTGAAGGTGGTTGGGGGAAAGGTCTTACAGTTACAGTAAGTGGGTCTTTTTTTTTTTTTTTGACTCCTCTGCCCATATTATTTTTAGAAGAAACTAGACCTATCTTACATGTAATTCAATGGTGTCAAGCCTTTAGAGGATGTCAATATCCAACTCTATTTAAGTCTTCTTGGATTTCTTATTTTTACTTTAGAGAGAAGAGACAGAAAGACTAATTGCACTTTATAATCTGGACTGAAAATGGACTTTTGGAGTTTTCTGCATTTTACCCAAGCATTCCTGCCCTGGACAGGGTAGGAGAGAAATAGCAGACAGTCTATGTCCTTGTGTTTTTCTGTGGACAGGAAACATCAATGACATGGATTATAGAGAGGTATGAGTCAACATTTACCTGATTCACATATTTGGGTAAAAGGGATTTTGATTAAACAATATCAACACAGAAAGGAAGATAATAAAATTATTTTTATAATTGTTATTTTTGTGGGATATATATATATATATATATATATATATATACACAAAACATTCATTGTGATCCAACTCAATTTACTTGTTTAGACATCCCACTGACCCCTCTACTAATCAGGAAACACTTTAGCCTAACTTGGTATTCAAAGTCCTCCCTTTGTTTTCCTTGCTTTCACAATCCATAGAAGTCTAGAGCAGTAAGGTGATCACCAGGGTTTCGCATAGAATAGCATCCCTCAGAAACAGCCTACAGGAGAGATCTGGACTGCTGGAACTGCTGGCTAGCTGCTCAGGGTGCTGGAGTGTCGGTGTACTGTGGGTTGCCGAAGTAAATGGAATGTATACAGAACGGTCTTTGGACAGAATTCCAAAACATTGGCGTCTCTGTGTAATGTTGCAATCTCAGTAGCAGGGCACTCTCTCAGCATGCTGTTGGATGTGATAAATTTTTAAAAGGAGACGATATTAACTTCTGGTGAATAACCAAATAACTTATAAATAAAGAGATTCAGTGTGTGGACTCCTTGCTTTGGAGGGCTGCTAGGGAAAGGTGGTACTGGGGAAAACTTTATAAAGAATAAGGACCTGGGTGAGGGTCAGGGAGACTTTGTCCTCTCTGACCCAATGGATCCTGAAAGACATTTGTGATATCCTGACTCTATGTCTAGAGCAGTGGTTCTCAACCTGAGGGTCATGACCTTTTTTGGGGGGGGTCAAATGACCGTTGCCCAGGAGCTGCATATCAGATATTTATATTATGATTCATAACAGTAGCAAAATTAGTTATGAAGAAGCAATGAAAACAATTTTATGGTTGGGGTCACCACAACATGAGGAACTGTATTAAAGGGTCGCAGCATCAGGAAGGGTGAGAACCACTGCTCTAAATTAATTCTGGCTTCAACAGCTGAAAAAGCTCTCCACAGATTCTGTGGGCAGCATCATTACCACCAGCTCTATGTGTAAATACCTACCTCACAAGACACCGGTCCACTGAAGCCAACAGAAAGTTAGAGATGCTAAGAGTTAAGACTCTGGTCTCTAGCCACCCAGCTTCAGGAATAGGTGTCATTCTAGTCTGTTTGTCAAGGACTGAGCTTACATGCCCGTAAAGGAAGCAAGCACTGACTATCAATATCATCAGTGCACTTTTTACATATTATAAGAAGTTACTAAATAACTACCCTATGTGTGCCTTGTGGACACTCTTTTTGCTTATCTCTTTTTAGTCTTACACTTACACTACACACACACACACACACACACACACACACACACACACACATACACACACACCCCTCATACTTCACTGGTATTGTCAAAGCTCCCATTAAAATCTTCTAGGAACATGCCTACCACAGTGACCTGTCAATCATCTAAATGCCCAAGGAAATTATTCTCTATCCTCCCAAAGGTTGTCTGTCTCTCCTAAAAGCTGCAATAGCTCATAACCCAACACCTCACCATCTTTCACAATGCTTTGCACATGAATGGAACTTTCTAATTGAATGGATCACTTCCTTCCATATGGCAAACTGGAAAACAACAGTTATCCCTCAATGTCTCTCATCTCCGCTCCTACCTTTGACTTAGTCTGTTTGAGGTTGCAATCCACCACAAAGTACCTGGTGAGAAATGATTTACAAAGAGGTTCTGGAGGTCCAAGAATGAATTGGTGAGAAACAATCCCCCCGCCCCCGCAGCTGTATCATAACATAGCTTAGAGGAAGAAAAGGAAATAGCCATGTGGAAAAGAAGGGGAAACGTCATATAGCATGACAGGGTGCCAGAAAAAAAATGTAGGTGAGATGCTAGACTCACTCAAAGCAACCTGTTTTAACTGTTTCAGGAAGCGTCACATGAACAAGGGCAGGTTCCCAAGAGGAAAGCAGTAGACACTCCAAAGGACCTCATCGTCACCTCTCACTGTGCCCTATCCTTTAAAATTTCAACCACCTCTCAGTGGGGCATGGGGGAATGCGGCTTTCAGGCTTGTAGTACATAAACCTTTAGAGGCTATTCTCAACCACTTATTGACCGAGGCAATCCCCTATTTCATCCTGCACTCTTTGGTAGTCTTGGGTAGCCCCTTGCAATTGGAAGTAAGTCTAGTTTCTCATGATTACCTCAGCCATAAAGCACTGAGGGTGAACTTGTGACAGTCTGCAAGAACTCTGCCCGGTTGAACCCATAGGGTTATCTGGACTCATCATGGTGGCTGTTTGATGATATCATTTTCAATCTTTAAATGAATACACAAGTCCTTGTAGTCTTTCTCTTGATACATCATCTTTCAGACACCAGGATTTCTTTCAGGAGTCCCCATGTCACAGTAACCACCACTGCACGCCAGAGTTCTGCTTCCCACTCCCCCTCCATTCCACTCAGCCCCTTGGTGATTAGTGTATCTTCTCACCAAAGTTACTGCTTCTAGTGAGGATTGGGAGTCAGAGGAATGGCAGCAAGAGCCTGGTAAGTAGCCAAGGAGGACTAGAGATCTCCAAAGGGGAGCAGACATGCCTCCTCTATACCTACACGGAGCATGAGACCTCCTATTCAGACTCCATGAGATATCTCAGCCAGCTGATGACTTCCTCCAAAGTACCCCAGTCACATTCCCACAATTCCTAGGTGGCAATACTCAGTCTCAAAATACATCTTGGCTATGTTGGATCCTCCACATTCAGGGGTTATTGTAATCCGTATATTCTGTTCACTAAATGAACAGCCACTCAGCCCTCCTCCTTAACAGACAGACAGACAGACAGACAGACAGACACACACAGACACACACACACACACACACACACACACACACACGCATAGATCTTTCACTCACTCTTCGTCACAAGCTCTTTGATTCAAACTTATGCTCTAGGAGCCATGACTGGTTTCTTGTCTTCTCTTGGCCTGGTTCTCTTTTCCCACCTACTGTAATAATATTTGTGAACTACAAGTTACCCCTCTAGGATTTAAAATAAGCACCAGTGAGTGATTCTCTTGCCTTTCTCCACAAAACCTGCCTTTTCCCTCTTATCTCCCTTGAACTTGGACTCTCTCCAAAGGGCCCACCTCCCTTCTGAGTTGTAAAGCTGAGAAAGAGGTTTGGTGTGTAAATCTAAATCATTAGGTCTTATCTACTTAGATGGGAGCCTTTGGGAGTTTGGCAGCTTGCTCTCTGAGGACAATGCAAGTTTCCATCTGTCACAAAGTCCCCAAGACCAGCCCCTTCTTTGTGTTGATCACAGTTGCAGTGGCTAGTGAATACTACTTTTCATTTTATCAAACATATCCTTAGAGTCCTATCACTCAAGTCCATGTCTTTATAGTCAACATAGAATTAATTAGCAAATATTTGATGACCCTGCATCCTCGTTATGGTCTCCACACTTCTAGTGAGAGTCTTAGTATTCTCTCCTGTGCTTACTATGGACTTTTAAATTTTATTATTATGAATTATTATTATTATTATTATTATTATTATTATTATTATTATACACCTAGGATTTGTAGGGTTCCTGAGCTGCATGATAGGAAGGCTTAAGTCAAAGTTGTCTGAGTTGCTTTTGGAAAGGGATCAAAACTCACACTGACGCTCCTGCCTGCCTGACTCACAAGGCCATTGTTATTGTATTTAGGTTTGGATAAACCTTCCTATGGAAGGTGGCTGCTCATAGCAGCTCATTTGAAACGTGTGGGCTCGGATCTGTGAGCACAGGCCTGTCATCGTGCATTCCAGGTCACTCTCCAAAGTGCATTTGTCTTTCCTCAATGTTTCTCAGAGCCGGGAAGGAGACATTCCTTCGGCTCTGCATTAATCCAATTACTAAACACCTGCAGACATGCAATAACAGTTGAGGTGCCAAGAGCCTTAGAAATGGTTTTATAGCAGAATGTAATCTGCTGTCCTGCTATCAGGAGTCATGTTACACACCTGCCAACATCCGAGCCAAAAACATAACACTCGTGGTTTTTACTCCAGGCAGGAATGCTCGGCACACATTATAGAGACTACGTGATAGGCATGCTAGCTTGACGGCCCGGGGCCCCATTAAACATTTTGAACTTCTAGTAATAGTGTTCAAAGTCACTTTAGTCTTCCAATGGTTTCAAGAGGACTATGATTAAAAAAAAAAAAAAAAAAAAAAAACACGGTTTTTCTTCCAAGGACAATGAAGGCAGTGCCACTCCTCAAGTACAATTGGCTGATCGTGAACTCTAGGACTGCTCTGTCTGTTTCAGAATACATGAGAAGTGGCTACCTGCCAGGTAACTGCCTGGATGCCCCATGGCTAGGAGTGAATCTGAGCCTGTAAAATAATCCCCTCCTACCTACTCATACCATGAAACAAAGAAGTGGTTCAACTGTTTAGATGCTGGAAACCCAAGGACTCTTGTTTCCTTAACTGCTGTAAAACCAGTGAGACTGAGAGGGTCCTATTGGAATCTGTCTCCAAACACAGCCATCTATGAAGGGAGTCGGAGTCTGTCAGAACAATTCCGAACAAGCCAAGCTGATTATCAACCCTAAATTTTCCCTAAACTGATTTTGAATTTTTTAATGGCTGCCCATGGTAGAGAATCTTTTCCCTTAACTAATTTTAAAAATTTTCAATTGTCTCCCATAGTAGGGAGTCCTTTAGTCCTATGCCTTTTATAAGACATAAGGTGACATGTTATCTTATGTGTGTCAACCTGGGGAAGAGTGTCTACTCATTATCTACATAGCCAAGGCCATGGAGAGACTCTGCATTGAACATGACCTATCCTCATCACATATTAGACAGGCTCTAAGGTAGAGGAATTTGTCCCTTGTTGTACCCGACCCCAGCAGAGCAAGCACGTGAGGATATTCTTGTCTACCCCTGCTCCCTTGTATATACTGGAGACATTAGAAACCAAAAAAAAAAAAAAATGAGAGAGGACTTAGTGTCCTGGAAAACAAAGTAAATAAAAACGGACATTGTCCTTCAATGCAGCTCCCATAAGTACATCATCCTCCCATTCAACTATATTTTTAACCAAGATTTCTTAGTTCTCTGAGACTACTTGCGACTCTTTGGACTGAAGAGTACTTCAAAGACCTTACTTGATACTTCAGCAGAAATAAAATCTGCCTTGTGGTTGATTGCTGTGTGTGTGGAAGCCTTGTCTTCACACTAAGGGCATCAACCCCTCCAGGGCATGGAAGTAGGGTTATGTTTCTCACCTCTAGCAGATTTTCTCCCACTGATGGTCCAAACTTTGAACTTTCTCCCCTTGGATTTCCTTTCCACAATATATACACAGCCTAGAGGCTATACTGGACATCTACCTAGCTTCTAATACTAATTAGCTAATTAGCTTATTAATACTAATTAGCTTCCCTGCTAATCACAGTGTGGCATCATGTGGGAGTTTGTGAAAACCATGCAAGTTTCTGAATCCCCATACTGAACACATTCAATCATTGCCTGTATTTTGGCAAGATCTGGGAAGTCTAATACACACTGCAGGACAGAAAGACCAGGTAAGTTACAGTCTCAACTTTTCACCCCCGCTCCGAATGAAATGCCAGCAGAGCCCAGAGGATGCACATTCCCTGACAGAGACATGTCGATTTCTCTCTGATCCATGAGCTGCAGGGCAGGCTGCAGCTACCCCAGATGGAAAGAGACACCGATGGAATGAGCAATGGGAACAGCAGGAAAGGGTAGGAGAAGGACTGGACCACCACTCCTTACTGAAGAAGAGAGCTGCCAGCATCCAGAGATGGCCAGTTCCTGTTTCCTGAGCAGTCACAGAAAGGCAGAAAGAACCTGGTGGGGAGAGGGATTCCAAGACATGGGTCTGGCAGCCCCTCCCACTGCAGCCCAGCATTCTCAGCCCACATGTAACCTTCAGCCCCTGCCCAGAGCAGCCAGTGTGACAGTAATAATAGTAGTCACAAGAAAATGTAACCTCGATCATGCTAACAGCTTTTGAAAAGTAAAATGCTGGGGATACGATTTCAATTAAAACGCACATTGTCTGACTTGTCTCTGTGCACAGCAAGAGTTCACCTCCTCGTGCCCTCTTACCTCCTCTTTTCAAAATGTAGCCAACAGGAGAGATCGATTCAGTGCATGCTCCCACCTTGAGGAGACCGGGGGTCTGTGTGCACCACATCACTTCCCATTCCCCAGTGCGCCGAGCTCCTACAGCTCTGGGGAATGGCCTTTCTGTTAACCTTGCCTCACATCAATCACAACATAGTGAGAGAACTGTGGGTACAGTTTGAGTTTCTCCTCTCTCCCTCCTTCCCTTCCCCCTCCCTCCCCCTCCCTTTGCCTTTTTCTCTCTCTCACCCTGCCCATCCTATTTTTCTTGGTTTATGAAAGAACAATTATAAACTTAAAATGGAAATGTTTTCCCACAAATGGAGCCTCATTGCTTGCTTGGGCCTGTCTCCATGCCAACAGCCTCAGTGATCTGCTTAGCTTTTGCTTGAAGATGGCTTTTCACAAATCAGCTCTATCAATAGCAGGTGTGTGCCAGCCAGCCAGATAAAGATGGCGGAGGGCAGGCTAAATCAGAATCTTGATGCATACCCCCCAAAGCAACAGAATTTCTGTGGCCCTGGAAACCTTTGATGCCCACTTCAACAAGATACTGAGGAGACAGCAAGTTCAGCCATTTGGTGCTATGTAAACAATCAAACTTACACTTCCCTGGGAATCTCCTCCCCATCTTCTTACTTACTCGTATATGTTTTTTTATATGTTTTTTACTGTAACTCAAATGTTACCTATACAAAAGTTTTGCCAAATCTTCTCAGGATCTCCAAAATGTTCTTCCATTCTTTTTACAGGGTGTATTCTCAGATGGTATCCGTCATTAATGTGGGGGGAAGGGCTAACTGGGACTTTGAAAGTCCAAGGAGGTGTTATCATCATAATGGCATAATATATCTGTTCCTGATAAACCTCACATTTCAGAAATCCATATATTAAAGCAGTAGCAGGAAATGAGAGAATACGATGTAAGGGAAGATTACTCAAAATATGAAGTGTTTACCAGAGCAGTACCAAAAATGGCCACAAATATTAAGCAATACAGCAGCAAAATCTCCACCGACTTTGTTCCCAGCATCACACTTACTCCATCAGCTGGTTCTTTAATCTCTCTGACGTGGCTTTAATTAACACTCTCTTCTGACACATCACTCCTGGAAGGTATCTTCAGTGCTGGAGATCAGTTTCATCATCATGAATTGTATGACCAAAAGCATTAATGATGAAGATACCATTAGCTTTTTCTTTAACATGAGACAGATGTATCTTCATCATCTTCATTTGCACTTACGAGCTCTCCCAAATGTGAAGCTCCTTGCAATAAATGGCAGTTACCATAGAAACAGGCAACTGGTCAAGGTATAGAGAATAAGAGACTGCAGAATGCTCAGCTCTAATAGGATATCTATGTCACATAGGCATCACTGCTTGGAAGAAGAGGAGGAAAGACTGTAAAAGCCAGTGACAGTGGATGAGTCTAGGGAAACACTGTTGTGGACACGGCTGGGCACTTACACACAGGACCTCATAGTAACTATAACAACTTGCACAAGACCTTGCACACTCAAGCCAGATAAGATTCCAGAGAGGTGGATGAGCACACACAGTCCCACCCCTACCAGAGGAGCTATTGGTAACTGATAGCATGTAGAAGAGGGAAAGTAGTTCTCCTTAGACATGCAGTCTGTTTCCTAGTAGGTTGACCATGCTCCAGTGGAAAGCTAAACATCTAAGAGTATACAGGCAGCACAAACTGGACTTGGTAAGTTTTCAAAAACTAAAAAAATAAGAGTACACAAAGATGGGTGAGTAGGAAAGGAGGCATCCTGGAGAGTTAGGAGAGAGTTTTGATTATGATCAAAATACATTGTACAAAAATTCCTCAAAGAACTAATAAGAAATTGAAAAAACACCATAGCAGTTGAAATTGTAAAAAAAAAAAAAAGTTAGTAACCATTATCTTTAAATAATACTTGTACTTTATTATCAAATAGAGCTGCTGGGAATAAATGTATTTTAAACTTTAAGAAGGAAAGAAAGAAAAAGGAAGGAAGAAAGAGAGAGAGACTGAGAAGGTAGCTCAGTTGATAAAGTGGATGTTTAGCAAGCACAAAGATTGGAGTTTGATGCCAGAACCCTGTTGTTTGTTGTTGTTGTCTGTCTGTCTGTTTGTTTTTGTTTTCTGATCTAATACATAGTAGTATGCTTGTAATTCCAGCCCTGTGGAGGCAGAGACAGGTGGATCATGAGGCCAGTTGGCTTAACCTACTTAGTTACAGGCCATCAAGAGGCCCTGCCCCAAAACAAAGGTAGACATCACCTGAGGTCAACATTTAAGGTTTTCGTCTGGCCAGATACAATCATATGGTCCTTACAAGAAGGAACAGGGACATCAGAATCACAGAGGACACACAGTAACAACCATAGATGCTACAGTGATTGCAGACACTAGACAAGCATGGAGGCAGCCTCTGTACAAAGGGAAAGACAAGGAAATTGATTTTTCTCCAGAGACTCCAAAGAAATACAGCTCTGCTGACCAGTTTTAGATTTCTAACCTCCAGAATTCTAAAATGGTAAGTCTGTGTTGTGAGCCACTAAGTTAGCGGTGGTTTGTTCAGCCTCGGGAGGAAAGTATTGCAAAGACAAAAGCCCCTCGATAAGGTCATCTTGCTCACTTCTGCTTCGTCTGTTTTAGGTACCATTAGAGTCTCCCCAACTCTTCAGCTAAGGAAGCATTTTCAGAGTCTGCTGTGAGCGTTCCACTTTAGGANATGCTGGTGTTACTGGCACAGCAGATGTTCACACACTCAGACATGGAAAGAACAGATGATTCATAAGAGCTCATGTGCTTCGGTTAACTATTTAGCATAAACTGAATTAATCCTTTTAATTTCTCTATTAAGCTCCAAGCTAAATAATTCTTCAAGGTGCTGTATTGCATAACATGTATACCAAAGGAGTCTATCTAGCTGTTGACCTCAAGGTCTTAGGATCAATTATGTATATAGTTGATTTGATGAAGTCTGAACTGAGTTTTATTGACTCTTGGAAAACTATTTGTTAGATTTCCAAAGCTGTGTATTTCTAACCCCCTCCCCCCAAAAAAAGACTACAATGAAGGCATAAGATAGAGACTCTTCCTCAGACTGGTAATCAGTAGGACCTAACCTTTGAACTCATACCAGGGCAGCACTCAGTTTTATCTCCTTTCCCAGCCAGGCCAAATATTCAGATGCCTTTATGCCTTGGCCCAGAAGAAAGCAGCTTGTGAGAATGTATAAAACAATGCACAACACAACAACATTCTCCAAAGAACTCCATTAATCTTCCACTGACCCTCTCCCAAATGAGCAAAGGAAAAATTAAAATGGTCACAAAACTTAACTCCTCATAGAGGAAGTGCCCTAGAGTCTCCTGAAGAATT
>LZPO01087673.1:27690-40237 GCA_001675575.1 Neotoma lepida | reverse complement strand
TTCTCATTATGTCAATTATTAATGACAATGATTATGTTAACTTTGATGATCTGTGTGTGTGTGTGTGTGTGTGTGTGTGTGTGTGTGTGTGTGTGCATGTGTGCAAGCTAGAGGACAATTCCAAGTGTTATCCATAGGCATGCCATCTCCTTTGAGACAATGTCTCTCCGTGACCTGGAACTCACCTATTAGGCTACATTGGGTGGCCAGTGAGGGCCCCTGTCTCTTCCTTTCCAGTGGTGGGTGTAGTTGGCATTTTCTTTGGGCTGCCAGCCAGCTCCCAAATAAAGACATGAAGACTTATTATTAATTTTGAATTCTCAGTCTTAGCTTAGGCTTGTTTCCAGTTAGTTTTTTTTTTCTTTTTTTAACTTAAATTAACCCATTTCTATTAATCTATGTGCTGCCCTGAGGCTCATTTATCTCATCTACTTACTGTCCATCCTGCTTTCCTGCTTCCTCTATGTCTGGCTGTCTGGCCCCAGGCTATCTGGCTCTGCTTTTCTCTCTGCCCGCTAGCACTGCCTATCCGTCCTCTGACTAGCTATTGGGCCTTCAGCTTTTTATTAGATCATTCAGGTACCTTAGGCAGGCAAAGCAAAACAGCAGCATGTCTTTACATAGTTAAACAAATGCAGTATAAATAAAAGCAACACATCTTTACATAGTTAAACAAATGCAGAATAAACAAATGCAACACATCTTTACATAGCTAAACACATATTCTATTCCACAACAGGTGAGATTAAAAGAGGATGACTCAACACTTGAGATTTTTATGTGTGTTCCGGGAATTGACTCAGGTTTTGTTGCTTGCAAGGCAAACACTTCATCAACTGAGCCATTCCCAGGCTCCAACTTTGATGATTTTTTAAAGATAATACCTCAAAGGTGTTTCAAGTGGGAACACTTCAAAGTGATAAAACTTTGCCCTTAAAANANAACTTCCGGCTGTTCCATTTGTTCTTACCCAATTCAGCACGTAATTGATCATTTAGCACTCATTATTGATTNTTTTTGTGATAATTATTAATTATTTTATTTAATTATTAATAATAATTAAAANAGGGCCAGTAAGATGACTTTCTCTGTTCATTACATATTCTATAGTTTTAGGTAGTAACACACAATAAGGAAGAATTATACGTTTGCTCTCTGTCTTTGTCCCTGTGTTTTANAAAGATTTCTCATTCAATCTCTAGGGAGATGGCTTATCAGTTAAAACCACATGGTGTTCCTTTAGAGGACCTAAGCTTAGGTCCTACTACCCATATCAGGTGGCTCACAACTATTGATAATTCCAGGTTCAGAGGATCCAATGCCCTCTTCCAGCCTCTGTAGGCACCTGTGTTCACATGATGTACATATCTACACTCAGGCACACAAGAATAAAACAAGTAAGTCTTTGAAAAGGATTGTCTATTATTGATACACATTTTATTTTATGGTTATGATTCAATATCATCATTATGATGTTGCTCAAATTGCCCTAGATACTATCATTTAGAGTGCCATGGAATTGGTTTCAGTGTCTCTGAAAAAAACCTTCTTTCATTTTTTATCACTTCTTTCCGCAAATATTAAAAATTTATTTTTTATTAATTAATACATTAATTTTCCCATCTCTATCACAGTTTCTCCTCCCTTTTTTCTCTTCTCTCCAAGGTCCTCTCCTCAATATATCCCTTCCCCTTTATCCACTCCCTCTCCTTTCCCTTCAGAAAAGTGTAGGACTTCCTTGTATATCGGCCAGACATAGCACAGCAAGTTGCACTAAAGCTAGGCACCTCTTCTCCTATTAAAGCTGGATAAGGCAACCCAGCGGAAGGAAAGNTTCCCAAGTACAGGCAACAGAGTCAGAGACAACCCCTGTTCCCTCTGTCAGGAATCATACAAGAAGACCAAGCCACACAACTATAATACATATATGCAGAGGGCCATATCAGTCCCATTCAAGTTCTCTGATTGGTGGTTCAGTCTCTGTGAGCTNCCATGAGCCCATGTCAGTTGATTCTATGTGTTTTCCTGTGGTGTTCTTGGTTCCCCTGNCCCCCATAATCCTTCCTCCTCCTATTCCTCAGGGTTTCTTGAGCTCTGCCTAATGATTGCCTGTGGGTCTCTGCATCTATTTCCATCAGTTGCTGGGTGAAGCCTCTCTGATTACAATTGAGCTAAGCAACAATCTATGAGTATAGCAGAATATCATTAGGAATCATTTCATTGGCTTTTTTTTTTCTTTTGTGCCAGTCATGTTTGATTCTATCCTAGGTCTGTGATCTGTCCTCCTTCTGGTGCTGGCCCTCCAGGCATTGTCAGGGGTAAGCTCCTTCTTACAGTATGAGTCNCAAGATGAAGAAATTATGGACTTTATTATGAGAAAATTCTTGTAAATAAATTAAAGCATATCATACCAAATTTAACCAGATCCAAAATCTATACAACTCAGTGAACTTCTATACAGTTATATTAACCTAAATTCCATTTTTATTAATTTGTTCTCTCATATATTACATTCTGACTGCAATTTCCCCACCCTGCTCTCCTCCCAGTCCCTTCCTCCTCACCCCTTCTTATCCACTCCTCACCCATTTCCCTTCATCAAAGGGTAGGCCTCCTAGGTCTATCAACCAAACATGGCATATCAAGTTGCAATAATACTAGGCACTTCCCTTAATATTAAGGCTAGACAAGGCAACCCAGTAGGAGGGAAAGGGTCCCAAAAGCAGGCAAAAGCCATAGAAACACCCCTGCTTCCTCCTTTAGGAGTCCTACAAAACGATCAAGCTACACAACTATAACATACATGCATAGGGCCTGTGTTAGACCNGTACAGGCTAGCTGATTGTCAGTTCAGTCTAAGTGAATCCCTATGAGTCCAGGTTTGTTGATTCATAAGGGCTGTGCTCTTGTGATGCCCTTGATCCCTCTGGCTCCTATAATCCTCCCTCCCTTTCTCCAGGATTCACCAAGTTCTGCCTAATGTTTGGCTGTGAGTCTCTGCATTTATTTTCATCAGTTGCTAGATGGAACTTCTCTGATGGTGGTTATGCCAGGCTCCTGTCTATGAGTATAGCAGAATATCATTAGGAACAATTTCATTTTCTTTTCTTTTTTTTTTTTTCTGGGTGTATTTGGTTCTATTGTATGTCTCTGGACCATTAAGCTTCTGGTTTCTGGTATTCCAGATAGTTTTCGGGGTGAACTCCCTGGTGTTCCAGATAGTGTTAGGGGTGAACTCCCTTTCATGGCATAGATCTTAAGCTGAACCAGTCATTAGTTGGCCACTGTAACAGTTTTTGTGCCACCTTTATTCTGGTACCTCTTGCTGGCAGGACAAATTGTAGCTCAAAGGTTTTATAATTGAATTGGTGNCCCAATCCTTCCATTGGAAGTTTTTCCTGGTTATAGGAGATGGTCAGTTCAGTCTCTACATCCCCCATTACTAGGAGTCTTAGATAGGGTCAACCTAATAGATTCCTGGGAGTTTCCATTGCACTAGATTTTTACATTGCCCCCAAATTGTTCACCAATTCCAGTCATTTCTCCCAGTACTCTCTTCCTCCATCCTCCTCCCGCCTCATCCCTTTTGGTCCCATCCCCACCCATCCCCAATCCACCCAAAGTGTCTATTCTATTTCCCCCGCGCATTCCCCCTTGAACCCACTTTGTTCCTTAGCCTCTCTGGGTCTGTGGATTGTAGCATGATTATCCTTTACTTTACAGTTACTATCAACTTATAAATGAGTACATTACATGTTTGTCTTTCTGGGACTGGCTTACCTCACTCAGGGTGATTTTTTTTCTAGTTCTGTCCATTTGCCTGCAAATTTCATGATGCCATATTTTTTAACAGCCGAGTAATACTTCGTGTGTATATGTACATATATATGTATGCTATATTCTTTATCCATTTTTTGGTTGAGGGACATCTAGGTTGTTTCCAATTTCTGGCTATTATGAATAAAGCTGTTGGGATCATAGTTGAGCAAGTGTCTTTGTGATTGAATAGAGCATCTTTTGGGGATATGCCCAGGAGTGGTATAGCTGGGTCTTGAGGTAGATTGATTCTCAATTTTCTGAGAAACTGCCATATTGATTTCCAAAGAGGTTGTACAAGTCTGTACTCCCACCCACAATGGAGAAGTATTTTCTTTGCTTCACATCCTCATCAGCATGAGCTCTCACTTGTGTTTTTGATCTTAANCATTTTGACTGGTGTAAAATGGAATCTTGGAGTCATTTTGATTTGCATTTTCCTCGTGACTAAGGATGTTGAATATTTCTTTAAGTGTTGCTTGGCCATTTGAGATTGCTCTGTTGATAATTATCTGCACTCTACTTTTAATTGGATTATTTGGATTGTTGATGTCTAGTTTCTCAAGTCCTTTATATATTTTGGAAATTAGCACTCTGTCAGATGTAGAGTTGGATTCTGTAGGATGCTGTTTTGTCCTACTGACAGTGTCCTTTGTCTTACAGAAGCTTTTCAGTTTCATGAGGTCCCATTTATTAATAGTCAATCTTAGTCCCTGGGATACTGGTGCTCTGTTCAGAAAGTTGTCTCTTGTCCCAGGCTATTCCCCACTTTCTCTTCTGTCAGGTTCCGTGTATCTGGTTTTATGTTGAGGTCTTTAATTCACTTGGACTTGATATTTGTATAAGGTGATGGATATGGGTCTATTTGCATTCTTCTACATTTTGACATCCACTTATGCCATCACCATTTGTTGAAGATGCATTATTTTTCTATTGTATAATTTTGGNTTCTTTATCAAAGAAGGTGTGTGGATTAACAACTAGATCTTAGATTTGATTCTATTGATCCAACCTGTCTGTTTTTACAGCAGCATGATTTTTTTTAAACTATAGCTCTGTAGTACAGCTTAAAATCATGGATTGTATTACCCCTGGAAGTTCTTTCATTGTATGATTGTTTTAGCTATGCTGGGTTTTCAGTTTTTCTATGTGAAGTTTAGTACATTTTTACAAGGTCTGTAAAGAATCGTGTTGCAATTTTGATGGGGATTGCGGTGAATCTGTAGATAGCATTTGATAGGATGGCCATTTTCACTATGTTAATCCTACAAATCCATGAGCACATTATTTATGGATGCTGTGAAAGATGTTGTTTCCCTGATTTCATTCTCAACCCATTTGGCATTTATGTATAGGAGGGCTACTGATTTTTTTTAATTAATTTTGTATCCAGCCGCTTTGCTGATGGCATTTATCACCTGTAAGAGTTCCCTAGCAGAATTATTTGGGTTGCTCACATATACTACCCTATCATCTGCAAATAAAGACATTTGACTTCCTACTTTCTAATTGTATCCTCTTGATCTCTGTCAGTTGTCTTATTGCTTCAGCTAGAACGTCGAGTACTATACTCAATAGATACAGAGAGATTGGACAACCTTGTCCTGTTCCTAAATTTAGTGGAATTGCTTTGAGTTTCTCTCCATTTAATTTGATGTTGGCTGTTGGCTTGCTGTACCAATTGCTTTTACTGTGTTTAGGTATGTTTCTTGTATCCCTGATCTTTCCAAGACCTTTATCATCAAGGGGTGTTGGATTTTGTTAAAGGCTTTTTCACCATCTAATAAGATGACTATGGGTGGTTTTCCTTTAGTTTGTTCATATGGTGGATTACATTGACAAATTATTGTGTGTTGAACCATCCTTGCATCCCTGCAATGAAGCCTACTTGATCATGGTGGATGATCCTTTTGATGTGTTCTTGAATTCAATCTGCAAGTATTTTATTGAGTAATTTTGCTTCAATATTCATAGGAAAGTTGATCTGTAATTTTCTTTTTTTGTTGAGTCTTTGTGTGGTTTGATTAGCAGGGTGACTGTGGCCTTATAAAATGAATTTGGCTATGTTCCTTCTGTTTCTATTTTGTGGAATAATTAGAGGAATATTAGNATTAGCTCTTCTTTTGAAGGCTGGTAGAATTCTGCACCAAAACTCGCTGGGACTGGGCTTTTTGGTTGGAAGACCTTTAATAACTGCTCTATTTCTTTAGCTTTTTTTCACTTTTTAATTTTTCTCATATCACTGGATGGTCCAGTATGATTGTGATTTTTTCCTGTGGTCCAGCTTTGAAATTGGTCATTTTTTTCATTTTATCTTTTTTTTAAAGTTCTCAAAATTTTCAAATTTTGAAAAAACTTGAAGTTTTCATACATGCCAACAATACATTGTATTTATATTCACTCCCCTTTACCCTCCTTATTCCTCTCCCATTATTTCTGACTCTCCTTTTCTTTGCGACTAACTAGCCCCCTTACCACTAACATGTCTCTTTTCATTTTTGATGCCTGTATTGTGCATATAGCCACAGCTGCAGTAAGTTCACGACAGTAACAGCCATGTCATACACAGAAGACAGTGCTTCACAGTATGTTTTCTCTATCTTCTGGCTCTTATAATCTTCCTGTTCTCTTTTCCATGATGTCTCCTAGGTCTTGGAGGGATTATACAGATATCTTAACCCTAAGTACCCACCACTGATTTATTACCAACACATTACCAAGTTATGAGTCTTTGCCTTAATTGCTGGCCACTACAAAAAGAAACCTCTCTGCCCAAGCCTGAGAACAGTGCTAGTCTATTTTTATATGAACACAAATCATTTAGACCAAATGTCCATTTAGGGCATATGACCTCTCTAGTCAGAGGTATTTTTGATCAGCTTTATTATATCAGGAACCTATTTTTTTCTTATGGAAATTTGATCAGGCCTCAAATTCAATCATGAAGTGGAGGGTTATTCTCCAAAAATCAAGTCACTATGCACCAGTTGGCATATTTGATAGGCAGGTTGGTACTGTAAGATTCAGGGTCCAATGTGGATAAAATTGTTGACGTCTTCTCTCCACTCAACTAACTGCATAGTACTTCCTGACGTGATGAACACTAGCCAGCAGGAAGGAAATTTCCTACTCAGTTCCAGCACTGTTTCTCTGTGTCTTGTATCCAAACTCTGTGCTCTATTTAGCAATATGATCTCCCTGTTTCTTTCTAGTGAGCAACAAAGACTCAGACCCATGGCATGTACTTTTTGTAATTAGAAGACATGGGTGCTAATTGCCTTTCATTATTGTTTCTATATCATCTTCATGAAAAGAGCTAGGGAAAATACATGCCTATATATATGCATCTACATCTACAGTTATGACACTGACACTCCAGTATTGGAAACTGATATTTCACTTCTTCACCTCCTTAATTTTAACCTCTTTGACCATGAAAAACTAGGACCTTAGTATTTACAAATTTTCTTACACCTACAGCACACATAGAGCTTTTACCATGTTCTAAGTTTGAAACTTTACAGATAAATGCCTAAGTTAGAATGGATTATTTTATTACTTGTGTGTGTATGTATTACATCTTTAGGTTTATAGTTGGCAGATGAAATGTTGCTGTAGAGTTATCTGGGTTCAATTTTTCTCCACTATTAATATTTTATACTTTTGTCCACTTATAATTAAATTCACTTATTTGGACTCTCTTTTTGTTATCTTCTGTATTGTTGTTAATATTAATAACATATTTTATGTATATAATATATTACTGTTTTAAAAATAATCCTATAAAATAAACAGTTAGTTATGGTCTATAAAGTGTCAGTTATCCCAGCTACTGTATTCTAATTCTCTCCCTCTCTTCATTCAGTTCATAACACTACCAATGCAATTTTATCATTTCTAATCTTAATATTATACAAATTATCATATGCATCTATATTTAGTTATATCCATTTATTGCAGCTATCATGGGAATATCTATCTATTTATCTATCTATCTATCTATCTATCTATCTATCTATCTATCTATCTACCTATCTTCCTTAATAGTTCCCTCTTTTGCATAAAATAGATTGTAAAATTGACTTCATTTAATTTTATAGCTGTAAAGTATCTCTTTGGGCAGATCTACTATATATCATGCCACTTCCTTTTACATATGAATACTGAGGCTATTTTCAATTTATAAATAATGTGTTGGATACCTTTGCTAATATTATACTCCTGTTTTCAGAAGCAACTCATTAAGGCCAATTCCTAGAAATAAAGTGACTGATTGAAAGGATGAATAACTATATAATTTTGTTAGAAATTACTAAATTTTAGTCCAGACAGGATGTACTGATTGATATTATCACCAGGCATATAACAATTTTCATTAAAGTTTCTTTAGTTTTACTACAACCATGCCAAAGTAATATATTATCTATGCTTTACTGTTTTAGATCTATCTATCTATCTATCTATCTATCTATCTATCTATCTATCTATCTATCATTTATCATCTATCATTTGTGTGTGTGTGTGTTTGTTTGTGTGTGAGTGTGTGTGTGTGTGTGTGTGTGTATGTGTGTTGTGTGAGTACATCTGGGCAAGTATATAGAGGTCAAAGTTGAAAACTTATTTGATTCATTTCTTTACTTCCACTATGTGGGTACCAGGCATCAAACTCAGGTCATCAGACTTAGGCATCAGGCATCTACTTTTGTGTCAAATTTGCAGCGCCAAGTTTGAATTCTCACTAAACTGATAGCTAAAATTTTTGCTACCAATGGTGTTAAATTTATACTTCATTATTATGAGTGAATTTGAGCCTGTCAATATGTTGAGACCTCACTAAACTTTTTCTTAGAATTGTCTAGCTGTGTTTTTTCTATGTCTACTCCTATATTGGATATTTGGGGTTTGTTTATTTATTTCAATGCTTTTAGGATCTATCAAGGGCCTTAAATGTGATTTTCTTTTAAGTCATGTTAATTCTTAAGTTCTCTTACTTGATTTTGAATCAACATGCAATAAAGTGATGAGATATGTATCCAGTCCCTGCCCTCAAATGGCTAACAAAGTGTTCCAGCACTGCCAGTTATAAAATACATCATGTCCACAGTGAGGTGAGGCCCCATTTTTTATCATATTCTTTGATGTNCAAAGTCCATTTTNCATCTCCCTTCTTCTGTTGGCCAAGTGATATTAGCAAATATATGATATTCTGCCAGCCATAGCCTTAAGAGGGTTTCCTTGAGAGTGTTCACCTACCTATTAGGAACCTGTCTTTTTAGTGTAATCCTTTCTAATCCTGCATGGTTGTTTATCCATTAGAAACACTGGTAATGACCNCAGAGTCAAAAACTTTAGAGCGTTTTCTAGGCATTAAATTGAACTTATACGTTCACATGAAGAGNTGAGTAATTTGATGTTNTAAAATCATTTTCTTNTAAAAGAAAGGATTTCTTCCTATGTTTGAANNTATATCTTNTTGGCATTTCAAATATTCTACAGNTTTGCTTATAAAAGGTTTACAAACTGTATTAAATTAAATCCTAATGAATTTAATATTCGTGTATGATATTATTAATGGGGATTTTTCTGTCATTTTCACTGGAACATCTGAAGGNTCCTGATGTACACATTTTTTAAAGATAACAAACTTTTCAAAATCTTTTNTTTGAGTCAATTTTGTCACTTGTTCTCTATAACCTTTNTAGAACATAAGCATANGTNTTACAAATATCTCTAATAATTTTTATTTTTAATAGTTNTATATTNCTCTTTTATTGAAAATAGATTTTTGTTTTCTAACATAATATATCCTGATTATAGTTTCCTCNTTCTCTAATCCTCCCAGGTCCTTGTCACCCCCCTCCTATCTGGATCCACTTCTTTTCAGTTTTTCATTAGAAAACAAATAGGCTTCTAAGAGATAATAAAACATAACAATAAAATACAATAAAATAAGATAAAACAAAATGAATACATTAGAATTTGCAACACAAACAAAGAGAAGTAAAGGAGCCAAAAGAAGGAAAAAGAAAAAAAACCCAGGATAGCTAAAACAGTCCTGTACAGTAAAAGAAATTCCAGAGGTATCATCATCCCTGCTTTCAAGTGCTAATACAGAGCTATAGTAACAAAAACAGCATGGTATTGGCATAAAAACAGACAGGTGGATCAATGGAATTGAACAGAAGCCTCATGCATAAATCCACACAACTCTGGACACCTGATTTTTAACAAAAAAGTCAAAATTATTCAATGGAAAAATGAAAACATCTTCAACAAATGGTGCTAGTCTAACCAGATGTTGGCATGCAGAAGAATGCAATAGATCCATATCTATCACCCTACACAAAACTCAAGTCCAAGTCAATTAAAGACCTCAACATAAATCCAGTTACACTGAACCTGGTAGAAAAGAAAATGGGAAATAGCCTTGAACACATTGGCACAGGAGACAATTTTCTGAATAGAACACCAGTAACAGATGCTAAGATTGATAATTAATAATTGAGACCTCATGAAACCGAAATGCTTCTGTAAGGCAAAGGACACTGTCCATAGGAAAAAACTACAGCCTACAGAATGGGAAAAAATCTTCACTAACCCCACATCTGACAGATGGCTGATCTCCAAACTATATAAAGAACTCAAAAAACTATCTATCAAAAAATCAAATAATCCAATTTAAAAAATGGGGTACAGATCTAAACAAAGAATTTTCAACAGAGGATTTCAAATTGCTGAGATACACTTAAAGAAATGTTCAATAACCTTAGCCATCATGGAAATGCAAATCAGAATGACTCTGAGATTCCATCTTATATCTGTTAGAATGACTAAGATAAAAAACACAAATGACAGTTCATGCTGGTAAGGATGTGGAGCAAGTGGAGCACTTTTCTGTTGCTGGAGGGAGTGTAAACTTGTACAGCCACTTTGGAAATCAATATGGTGGTCTCTCAGAAAATTGGGAATCAATCTTCCTCAAGACCCAGCTATACCACTTTTGGGAAATACCCAAAGGATGCTCAATCATACCACAAGCACATTTGCTCAATTATGTTCAAAGCAGCTTTATTTGTAATAGCCAGAACATGGAAACAACCTAGATTACCCTCAACTGAAGAATGGATAAAGAAAATGAGATACATTTACACAATAGTATATTACTCAGCTGTTAAAAACAATGACATCAGGAAATTTTCTTGTAAATGGATGCAACTAGAAAAAAAATCACCCTGAGTGAGGTAACCCAGACCCAGAAAGACAAACATGGTATGTACTCACTTATAAGTAGACATTAGCTGTAAAGTAAAGGATAATGATACTACAATCCACAGTCCCAGAGAGGCTAAGTGACAAGTATGGTCCAAGGAGGGATGCATGGATCTCTTGGATNTCCTNAGGAAGGGGAAATAGAANTGATCTCATGGGTAGACTGGGAGCAGATGGAGATGGGAACATGAAGGATCAGGTTGGAGGGCAGATGGAGAGGAGAGCACTGAAAAAGATGACTGGACAGGGTGGGTATTTTGGGGTCANGTAGATATCTGGTGCAAGAGAAACTCAGGAATGTATAAGATACCCCAGCAATGATGGATGCATAATCTGTACTGGCCAACTACTGTAACTGCTGGGACTTCTAGTAGAAGGTTTAGGATTCCAGGTAAGCCACATAAGCTTTGATCTACAGTCTATCCTATCTATGAGAAGTATCGATGGGGTGGAAGGGTAGGGAGGTAAGGGTGGGATGGAGATTGTGGGAGTGGCCAACCAATGATTGGTCCAAACTTAGACCCATCTCACAAGAGTGAGACCACTACTGATACTGCCTAGCGTGCCAGGACCCAGAGACTGAATGGCCTAAGGACCCAGTATAGTATAGAACCAAACATGATTAGAGAAAAAAATGTCAATTTAATGATGTCAATTTAATGATGTCTAATGATATCCTGCTATAGTCAGAGATTGATGACTACCCCAATTGTCATCAGAGAGCCTTCATCCAGTAACTGATGGAATAAGATGCAGAGACCTGCAGCCAAGTATTGATTTGACTAAGCTTCAGGAATCCTGCTGAAGACAGAGAGGAAGGATTATATGAGCCAAGAGATTCAAGGACATCACAAAGAAACCCACAGAAATAACTAACCTGGCCTCCTAGGAGGAGTCTGAACCAACAGCCAAGTAGACTGTATATGGCCAACCTAGGCCCTCTACATATGTATGACAGTTGTAAGCATGGTCTACTTGTGGGACTCCTAGCAGTGGGAGCCNCAGCTATCCCTAATGCTTTGGCTAGGTTTTGTAAACCTCTTCCTCATACTGGGTTGCCTTGCCCAGTCTTAATTCAAGGGGAGGAGCCTACACCAAGTTCAATTTGATATGCTATGCTTTGTTGATATCCATGGGAGGCCTGCCCCTTTCTGAACAGAACAAGGAGGAGTGGATTTGGAGGGTGTGGAAGGGAGGTTGGAGAAGGGAATGGGAGGAGATGAGGGAGGAGCAACTGAAGTTGACATATAAAATAAATGAATAAATGTAATTACAAAGAAGAATCATAGACCCACTTGTTTGTACACTCACAGATGGCATAAAAACACTAAACTGGAAACCATAAAATATACACAGAAGACTTGGTATGGATCTGTGCAGGCCCTGGAAAGTTAGCTATGAGATTTAGTTACAATAACTAAGATCTATCTAAAATGTCATATATATATATATATATATATAT